>JAUTDX010000365.1:0-167905 GCA_030844895.1 Ambrosia x helenae
TCCAAGCATAAGTTGCTATACATGGAAGAATTTCAAAGAACTATAAAAATCGTACTTGCGGACAACATTTTTGTGCATTGAGCACAGTGAAAGTATAATTACAATAAAAATAATGAAAAAGATAACCAACTAATTAAATTAATAAAATGTCAATAACCTATTGTAGTATTCAAAATGAATGATAGAATATTGATTAACAAACAAGCATAGAAATAATGATAAATCAAATATCAAATAATTATATAATTATATAATTATAAAAGGTAATAACTCAGTTAACAATATCACATCATGATTTTATGTATGCCCGTTGTACATAATCATGTACTTGATCTTCTACATTGGTACGTCTAGTTGTACAAGAAGCATCATCCGCCAATGCTTGAGGATGAGGTGTGGCGTTTAGAGAAGATTGGAAAAGATGGAGCGTTCCATAGAAGCTCGCTGCAAAGATATCAAAACTGTTCAAGATTTCTTAGGCTTTCGGTTGTCAATGAACCTAAGCTTAGAATGGTAAGTTCACTTTATCTTTAGTTTTTTATTTGGAAATGTTTGAAAATTATTGAAAGGATGTTTTTTTTTTTACAAATTTTAGGTGTGATGGTTGGGTAAAATATGTTGGTTACGGTAATTTATTATAACCAACTTTTCTCAAAAATAGAATTTAGAGAGGAGCTTTTAATTGTTCTATAGTTTGTTTTCTCTTTGGTACTGAAAGCTTACGATAATTTCTTTCACAACCAGAATCGTATTGTGTCACGTAGAGTTGCGATTGCAAAAATATAAGTGTTTCTTGATTATTATATTTTTGGACAGATTTTAGGAATCGGGATGTCGGATAAGATGTGGGAAGCAACAAATTACTCATGCGAGGACATGTGTTCTTGATAACAAGCTACATGTATTGCGTGGACCAAACCATGCCATCTTCTTCAACTCTATATGTCAAGTATCAAAAGCAGCAATCAATGGAGAAACTTTAGCAGGCAGAGATCTTTCAAGGCTGAATAAGGTCCGTATTGCTCTCTTCCATTTGTGATTTATCTATTTCAAAAAAAACAAATTTTATTTGAAAAAACTTATATATAACACAAATATTTCATACCATAAAGCGAACGTTACATCAAAATAGCGGACAGCATGAACAACAAGCTGTGCCGTCACCCCTTTCAGTATGGCGAACCCTAGTATATTGAAAACAAATCCTTGGCCCCTTTCTGTACGGCGAACATTACTTATATATGCATTCCTTTTTATATTTTTTTACGAACATCAACTAAGCTAATCCTAAAATACTCCTGTACTTGCAAAACTTTGCTTTGGTTATTTTCAAACATAATTAAATAAATGTGCCTATAATCACACGAAATCAAAATTTGAAAACTTGATTTTTAAACCATCTCTTTTGTTACCATCTTCTAGTACTGGCGGCATACCATCCTCAACTCGGTTGACCGTTCTCCTTTCCCCCCTCTCACATCTTCCCCACACGTGCACCCTTGCCAAAGGATTCTGGGCATTGGGGCACGTACATCCTCCGTGCCCATTTCTATTTGTTACACATAGGACCAAGGTCCTCGATGGAAGCGATGGAGATGGTCTTATAATCTGAAATCTGTGCATCTCACTAATCCATTTCCTTACAGCGTTATACTCAAAAGTTTGCTGAAGCTGCTTACCAAAGCTGGAACTCATTAGAAGTAGTTGATGGTCCTTTGATTAATGACACCCCTCTCCTAACCCATGGTACAAAACCTAGTCATTAAATTAACTATTTACATATTAATAAACTGAAATCTATTGAGTTTCATTTTTATTGATAACGTTTAAATTGTTTTCACATATGGGGTGGTGAATAATAGGTGATTTGGTGGATCAACAACCGAGTAACTGTGACAATCTTGGTGTGGTGGGTTCGGTTTATTTTTATTCTTCGGTTGAGCCTTACAACTTCTCTGAATCATCATCACAAGGAGAACTTTCAGCAACTTACAAGTTTATCGATTGATTTTGATTTGTTAATATAAACCATCATGGAAATTGTAAATAGCTACCTAATTGCATGGTGATGATAAAATTCGGTTAGCTAATATATTTGCCATATGTAATTAATAATATATACTTTGATATCATCACTAGTTGGTTTTAATATCATTTGTTAACTCCATAGCTTCTTTTACCCTAATCTTGCTACAAAAAGAGACATGGTTTTCAGGTATAGAAGTCAAAAAAAAAAAAAAAAATTTATTAATAACAAGTTACCGTTTCATATTTCTTCTTCTAGATATAGGAGTACCCATGGATCATTGCATCAATCTACATATCATAAATAAAATCAAGAACAAGAAAGAGAGAGATTAACACTAAAATAAGAACATTATAGTAAATCGACAATCCACCACTTGAACGTGTACATTGACATTGTACACTGAACGAATCCGACAACCTATATGCAAACTAGGGGTGTTCATCGAATCGAATAACGAATTTTCGAATTAATCAAATCAAAATTTTCGAATAATTATTTTTTATGAATTCGTGTTTGATTAAAAGTTGACCAATTCGATTCAAATTCATATTCGAATAAAAAAACTCATTTTGAATTCGATTTCGAATTCGTATTAGAATAATTATTTTTTTACTGAATTCGTGTTTGATTAAGTTTTGGGCTTTAGATAGGTTTGGACTTGTTAATGGGTTAATTTATGACTTGGGTTAAATTTGTAGATTAGCCCAATTTTTAATTAGAGATGGCAACGGGTCGGGTATGGGTCTGGTTTGGCTAATACCATACCCATACCCAGTTATAAAATCTCATAGCATACCCGCCCATTGCCGTCGGGTTTTTGTCGGGTATTACCCGTCGGGTATAGAGCATACCCACGGGTATCGGGTATACCCGTTGGTATTTGCATGTATATATATATATATATATATATATTTTATTTTCTTTTATAGTCTTATGTTTTAAGAAATCTATAGTATATGTAATTATAATAAGTAACATATATATTATCATCACCATAATAATCTTTGAAACATTTAATATGTAAATATATAGTATAGTATGAATTTTGAAAACTATTTATCTATTTCATAGCATATAATATAAATAATAATGTAATTAGAATATATATTTTAGACGAAAAGTTTATTCTTCAAATAATGAATCTATTAGAATGAAACATTACTAAAAAATAGTTACGAATATATATAATATATATATATATATATAAAACTTAAAAGTATTCGGGTAAATATTTCTGGTAGGTGGGTATTTAGTTTCGGGTAATCGGGTCGGGTATCACCAAATACCATACCCGTCTCATACCCGCGAAATATTTTTTTCCAGAATCAAACCCGTCCCAAATGCTTCGGGTTTCGGGTATACCCGTCAGGCTCGGGTTTTTTTGCCATCCCTAGCTCTAATGTTATATGTGTGTGTGTGTGACTGTGTGTGTGTGTGTATATATATATATGTATATATAATATATGTATGTATTAGTTTTGTTTGAATTTCGAATCGAATCGAATTAAAATTATAAATTCGCACTTGATTTACTGAACTGGAATGGAATTCGAATACAAGATCTTGATCATCAAATCAATTCTTAATAATCGAATCAATTTAAGTCGAATTTCAAATATTTCGAATTCAAATCGAATTTTGGACACGCCTATGAAAGCATCGCATCTCATAATCGAATACCTTTTCAAACGTCATGCGTTACATAACTAGCTCTTGACTATATATGTAAACTGTGACACCCGTCGAAATCACAGGTCATATCCATACACTTAACTACACGTGAATACATTGTGCATAACATTCCATGTCATCTATTCTGTCATAATTGAATCATACAGGGTTCCAACAAGCAAATCCGAAACATGCAGTCTAACAGTAGACACATTAGTTAGTACAAGGCCTCAGTTAGTTAAATATGTCTGGCTTGACTATAGGAAATCCATGCAATTGAACAAGAATTCCCAACTTGTTACCCGACCAGGACAAAATCAAACAATGTTCATAAACAAAAGAGGTTACTAACATGTATGTAGTAAACCAATACGTGTACAAACAAATGTCCACTTGTGCCCTTGAACTTGATCCATCTAGACTTACATGAACATGAGGATCAAACAAATACACTAATACACATACATGCATGCCTACGGCCATACATACATATATGCACAACAAGATCCCATCAAATCCAAGACCATTGCCTTAAAGGGATCTAGTCCACCTTAGTAAACAACACTTACACATGTTGACTTACTTAAAATGTCTTGTTCTTTCCCTATGTAATTTACGGCTCACTTATTCCCAAGGAAAGAAAGTGTGCATTGTTTTGGACACTACCTAGCTAATAAAAGGACACACTCACATCTCTATACATGCATACATACATACACACGACACTATACACACACACACATAGAGTGGAGAAGTGACAAAACACACATGTCTATTTCCTTCCTAGGACACAAGCCTATTTAGTTACACATCCACCCATGTTTAACACCAACAAGGCATGAACTATACACCTCTACATTTCCCATGAGTTTTGACATCAAAATATATCACCAACATACACCAAATTTCGGCTAGTGCATTCCCTAGACAAACCACTATTGAGCCAAGGTCAACTCCTTACCCAAGATAGCACAACATAGAACACATGAGAGGGATTATTATGTCCACCTTGCCATCCAAAGCATGCCCCTTCACCATGTAATCGGCCGCTAAACACCACCCTACACACCAAGCCAAAACTCTAGTCAAATCCTAACTCTTACAAGGTCTTTAGAAGTTTGCACATTGAGAAAACAAAGAGTTGACTTTCCCCAAATGCGAACCAATGAACCATGGCCAATCCCTCACCAATCGGCTATATATAGAGCCAAGGAACACCTCAAGATCACACCACAAACTCTCAAAGTTCACTAACACTTGAAAACCACCCATTGCCTCCTTGTAAGCCATCGACCGAAACACCAAGGCCCCAAGAGACTCGATCTGATCACCATACGCCATCACTAGGGAGTTCCAAGCCTTTAGCTAGCATTTAGGAGCTTACTTGTGAGGAGTTAGCTTATTATTTTCTTGTTTTACTCGGCTATACACGTGAGGTATGATACCCGAACTTTAGTCTTGTTTACATGATCATTTTAGTTATGCACATTTGTCACCTGAAGCCTACATAAACTCGCACACTCCATAAAACATTTATTCTTGAAACTAGTTAACAACTCAAGTTTTGATGATAAAGGTTCAATGTTCTAGATATGTATACACACATATTCACATTGATGCATACACTTGGAACACATGGATATGGACATTTACAAGCACACACATATACATATATGTATGTGTACGTGTGTGAGAGGCCAAGACCCAGCCCAAGAACAACATATTTCACCTAAATTATACAATATACAACATGGTTTGAATTATAATCATGTGTTAAGAATACTAAAACATGTGTTAACTAGCTTAACACGCGAGTTTTCTCAAAAACATAAGGATATGTACCTATAAACAAAGGCAAGACACTTGGATGTGTTATTTTTATACAAACTGTCACAATATATGTCCATGTGCCACCCTAGACTTACAAAACTATGACAAAAGGCCACTCGGTAACACTTAGTAAGTCACCACATATGTTTTGCCAAAAACAGGAATAACACACACCAAGACGCTCCCATCATTCACTCGGATTCTGAGGAGGAGATTGTACCAGACAGCCTTCCAGCCGACGCCTTTAGCAGGGCTACGAGCCCGATTCTAGCGACTCCGACACCGAGGAAGACCATATGCAGGTCGATCACGCCGTCTCCGACGAGGAGGAGGATATGCCTGCTGGCGAGGCACAGGAGGAGGATGCACCCTTACCACCGCCAGAGCCCCGAGAGCCGTCTTTTCGACCTTATTGTCTACGTCCAGGCGGGACTCGTCTGATGTATACCCTAGGAAATGGGTACTCCCTCCACCGGCACCTATCGCTCTAGCCGAGGCTCCTACCCTGTTGACTCTGAGCCTCCGGCACCAGCCGATCCCCAACCTCCAGCTCTAGAAGACCCTGAGCCACCCAGAAGGAAACTTCTCCGGCGATCTCAGGCTCGGAAGAGGACTTACCTGCCGACCATGGATGGATTCTTGGCCTACTCCGATGAGGACACTGATGACCAGGCTCCCTCTACCTTTGAGACTGGTGGTCCATCTCAACCTCCCTTTGACACTCCATTACCCACCAGCTTTGAGCCAGCCCCTGTGCATCACGCTCTCTACTCTATGCGGGACGTGGTTAGACGTCACGACATTGAGATTGGGGTGCTGCGAGGGAGAGTTCGGGAGATTGAGGATGATCTCTATCTGACGGGTCATACCCGGGATCCTATCCTTTATCAACTGGCTGGGTACTCGCGTATACGAGGCGGATCAGGGATGCACTGTAGCCGAGGAGCGTGTTGCCCAGTTAGAAGCGAGAGTTGATGACCTCGAGGCCAGGATGACAGCAGCCGTTGCAGCTTTGTTCACTGCTTTTCCACCCCATCTTCTTAGGATATTATGTGTTGTAGTTAACTTAGTAGTAGTTAAGTTATTGTGGTACTCTTGTATTGTTATTTGGTTATGTATGAAACTGAATCGCTACGGTTGATTATTAATTAGAAAATTGGTATTTTGGTTCCCTATTCGATTGTGTGTTGTGTTGTATTCATGTGGTTATTACTTGTGATGGTTCGTTAGTTGGTTGCTTGGTACATATGTGACAATATTATGCAGTAATATGTGTCACATTTCTATTAATCGTATGTATTAGAAGAAACATCCCTCCTAAGAGGACTACTCGTTCGTCTTCGAGGGAAGAAGCTTTTCCGACCACCTCACCGGAGTTAGCCAGGGTAATCGCAGAGGCTATTGCGCAACATGAGGCGAACCGCGCCGATTCCAGTGGCGGTTCGGGCGCTGCAGGCCGACGCAGAACCCAGGACCCTGAAAATGGTAAGCTTTTGTCTATTCTTTCCCCTTTTCTCAATCATTTCCTATGCCAATCCTTCCATTGACAATCCAACCTTTCTAACGCTGCAGAGGCAGAAAATCCCATACGTGGGTGTTCCTACAAAACTTTCTTCGCATGCAAGCCTTGGAATTTTCGTGGGTCAGAAGGAGCAATTGGTATTGTCCGATGGATTGAGAAAACGGAGTCTGTGCTCGACATTAGTAGCTGTGCGGAGGACCAGAAGAGCAAGTACGTCACATGTACCTTCCAAGACGAGGCGCTGACATGGTGGAACAGACAAGTGCAGACCTTGGGTCGTGAAGCTGCCTACAATCTCTCGTGGACTGAGTTGAAGTCGATGCTGATGGACAAGTATTGCCCATGAAGCAAACTGCAGAAGTTGGAGAGCGAGTTCTGGAATTTGACCATGAGTGGTGCAGATATCTCTGCCTATACCACCCGACTCCATGAGCTTTCTCATCTAGATCCCCACATGGTTACCTCTGAGTATAAACGATAGAGAGGTACATCTGGCGACTTTCTCCTAAGATCCGTAGCATGGTAACCACCGTTGCTCCAGCTTCTATCCAGCACGCAGTCACCCTTGCTCGCAGCCTTACCGACGATGCGGTACGCATGGGATCCCTGACCCAAAAGGAATCCGACAAGGGTGAAGGCTCTGGAAACAAGCGTAAGTGGTCTCACTTCAAGAAAGGAAGAGGTGCAGAGTGTAATCCCATCAAGAATCCCGAAACCGTCAAAGCTTTTGTTGCCATCGCTACTAAGACTCGCAAGCCATACAACGGCCCCCACCCACTCTGCAACAAGTGCAAGTATCACCATGTGGGGACGTGCACCAACATCAAGTGCGAGAAGTGCAAGCGGATGGGACATCCCACAGTGCAGTGCGGAGCCAAAACAGTTGTGAACACGACGGTAAGCCCGGATGCTTCGAGTGTGGATCTACTGACCATTTCAAGAAGGACTGCCCCAAGTTGAAAGGCCGACCTCGTGGCAGGGCATTTGTCGGAACTGATGACGCACGCGGAGGATCCTAACGTAGTCACGGGTACGTTACTCGTAAACAACCATACTGCTTCTGTATTATTTGATACCGGTGCCGATCTAAGTTTCGTGTCAACTGGCTTTAAACGAACCCTCGGATTAGAGTCACATAAGTTGCATGAACATTTCTCCATAGAATTGGCCAATGGTAAAACAATTAGGTGTGAGGAAGTAGCTAGGAATTGTGCGTTAAAGTTAGGAGATCATGAGTTTAGTATCGATCTTGTGCCGATCGAATTGGGAAGTTTCGATATCGTCATTGGCATGGACTGGTTATGGAAGAACCATGCAGAAGTCATTTGTTTCGCAAAGGTGGTTCGAATACCATTGCCCAGTGGAGAGGTCTTATCCATATAGGGGGAGCGTAGGAAAACCCCGTTGCGATTGGTGTCTAGCATGAAGGCACATAAGTCTTTACCAAAAGGAAATTTTGCTTTCTTAGCACTTGTGCGTGAGGAGAAGCCAAAGGGGAGCAAGATCGAAGACATCCCTGTCACGAGAGATTTCCCAGAAGTCTTTCCTGAAGATCTGCCAGGATTGCCACCCCCGAGGCAAGACGAATTCCGCATTGATTTCATTCCCGGAGCTGCTCCCGTAGAACGTTCGCTTTACCGTTAAGCTCCGTCTGAGATGCCAGAGTTGTTTGACCAACTGCAAGAGTTGCTCGACAAAGGATTCATTCGCCCGAGTTTGTCACAATGGGGAGCTCCAGTTCTTTTGTCAAGAAAAAGGATGGATCGTTTCGCATGTGCATCGACTACAGAGAGTTGAACAAGCTTACATTGATGAATGGTTACCCCCTTCCCCGCATAGATGATCTGTTTGATCAGTTGCAAGGCTCTAGTTTCTACTCGAAGATTGATCTGAGATCAGGCTATCACCAGTTACGAATTAATAAAGGGGACATACCCCAAACTGCTTTCAGGACGCGGTATGGCCATTTCGAGTTTCTGGTTATGCCATTCGGCTTGACCAACGCATCAGCAGTGTTCATGGATCTAATTAACAGGGTGTGCAAGCCTTACCTCGATAAATTCGTGATCGTATTCATTGACGACATTCTGATTTACTCACGAACTCGAGAAGAACATGATCAACATTTGAGAGTGATTCTGAATCTACTCATGCAGGAAAAACTGTATGCCAAGCTGCCCAAATGCGAGTTTTGGATTCGCGAAGTTCATTTCCTCGGTCACGTGGTGAACGATAAGGGTATATATGTTGATCCAGCCAAAGTTGAGTCGATCAAAGACTGGCCTAGACCTAGAACCCCAACAGAAGTTCGACAATTTCTAGGGTTAGCTGGCTACTATTGGCGATTTATCGAGAATTTTTAAAAGATAACCCAGTCCCTAACAGTCTTGACCCAAAAAGACAAGAAATTCTAATGGGGAGATCCACAAGAATCCGCTTTTCAGCTCCTGAAGCTCAAGTTGTGTAGTGCACCGATTCTCTCACTGCCAGAGGGAACAGAGGACTTCGTGGTTTACTGCGATGCATCTCATCAAGGTCTCGGTTGTATCTTTATGCAGAGGAACAAGGTTATAGCCTATGCCTCTAACCAACTCAAAGTGCATGAATGGAACTACACAACCCATGATTTAGAACTGGGTGCAGTAGTTTTCGGGCTCAAGTTTTGGAGACATTACCTCTATGGGACTAAATGCATAGTCTTTACTGACCATAAGAGTTTACCGCATATCTTTGACCAGAAGGATCTGACCATGCATCAAAGACGATGGGTTGAGCTACTCAATGACTACGACTGTGAGATTAAGTACCATCCAGGGAAGGCAAATGTCGTGGCAGACGCGCTAAGCCAAAAGGAACGTGCCAAGACGTTACGTGTTCGTGCGCTACGCATGACCATTCATAACGATCTCTCTGCTCGCATTCATCAAGCTCAGCAAGAAGCTCTTAAGGATAGTAACATTGGACAAGAAGCTCTATACAATCAGGTTCCTCTGTTAGAGAAAAAACCTGATGGAATAAAATATTTTTCGAACAAAATATGGGTTCCATTGTATGGAGGATTGCGTGATCTGGTTCTAGATGAAGTGCATAAGTCCAAGTACTCGATACACCCAGGTGCTGATAAGATGTATAAGGACCTCAAGCAGTTCTATTGGTGGCCTAACATCAAGGGTTGTATTGCGACCTACGTTGGACGTTGCTTGTGTTCAAAGGTCAAGGCAGAGTACCAGAAGCCGTCAGGAATGCTTCACTAGCCAGGGATTCCTGTTTGGAAGTAGGATAAAATCTCTATGGATTTCGTCACCAAGACGCCCAAGACATCTCATGGTCATGACACGATCTGGGTAATTGTCAATCGTTTGACAAAGTCTGCGCATTTCCTGCCGATCAAGGAAACAGACAAAAACAAAGAAGTTATCCAGGCTATACATCAATGATATTGTGTCAAGGCATGGCGTGCCTACTTCCATAATCTCTGATCGAGATAGCCATTTCACTTGACGGTTTTGGCAGACGTTGCAGGAAGCTCTTGGTTCCAGGTTAGACTTGACCACCACTTACCATCCACAGACAGATGGGCAAAGCGAGAGAACCATCCAGACACTAGAGGACATGCTTAGAGCATGTGTAATTGACTTTGGGGAAAATTGGGATACACATCTACCGTTGGTCGAATTTTCCTACAATAATAGTTACCATACTAGTATCAAAGCTGCTCCTTTCAAGGCGCTGTATAGACCCAAATGTCGATCGCCCGTGTGTTGGGCTGAAGTAGGAGACAAGCACCTGACAGGTCCCGAACTCATTTAGAAGACAACCGACAAGGTCTTCCAGGTCAGGGACAGATTGAGAGCTGCCAGAGACAGACATAAGAGTTATGCTAATCAGAGGCGTAAACCCTTAGAGTTTCAGGTGGTTGACAGAGTTTTGCTCAAAGTATCTCCATTGAAAGGAGTTTCCAGGTTCAGAAAATGTGGGAAGCTCAATCCCAGATACATAGGTCCATTCGAGATCGTTGCACGAATTGGACCAGTTGCATACAAACTCAAGTTACCACAAGAACTCAGTGGCGTTCATGACACCCGTCGAAATCACAGGTCATATCCGTACAATTAACTACACGTGAATACAGTGTGCATAACATTCCATGTCATCTATTCTGTCATAATTGGATCATACAGGGTTCCAACAAGACAAATCTCGAGACATACAGTCTAACAGTAGACACATTAGCTAGTACAAGGCCTCAGTTAGTTAAATATGTCTCGCTTAACTATAGGAAATCCATGCAATTGAACAAGAATTCCCAACTTGTTACCCAACCAGGACAAAATCAAACAATGTTCACAAACAAAGAGGTTACTAACATGTATGTAGTAAACTAATACGTGTACAAACAAATGTCCACTTGTGACCTTGAACTTGATCCATCTAGACTTGCATGAACATGAGGATCAAACAAATACACTAACACACATACATGCATGCCTACGGCCGTACATACATATATGCACAACAAGATCCCATCAAATCCAAGACCATTGCCTTAAAGGGATCTAGTCCACCTTATATACAACACTTACACATGTTGACTTGCATAAATCTCTTGTTCTTTCCCTATGTAATTTGTGGCTCACTTATTCCCAAGGAAAGAAAGTGTGCATTATTTTGGACACTACTTAGCTAATACAAGACATACTCACATCTCTACACATACATACATACATACATACATACATACATACATACATACACATGACACTATACACACACATACATAGAGTGGAGAAGTGACAAAACTACATATACATACACATATACACACTCGCATATACACACACATATCTATTTCCTTCCTAGACACAAGCCTATTTAGTTACACATCCACCCATTTTTAACACCAATAAGGCATGAACTATTCACCTCTATTTTTCCTATGAGTTTTGACCATCCAAATATATCACCAACATACACCAAATTTCGGCTAGTGCATTCCCAAGACAAACCACTATTGAGCCAAGGTTAACTCCTTACCCAAGATAGCACAACATAGAACCCATGAGAGGGATTATTATGTCCACCTTGCCATCCAAAGCATGCCCCTTCCCCATGTAATCGGCCGCTAAACACCACCCTACACACCAAGCCAAAACTCTAGTCAACTCCTTACTCTTACAAGGTATTTAGAAATTTGCATATTGAGAAAACAAAGAGTTGACTTTCCCCAAATGTGAACCAATGAAACCATGGCCAATCGCTCACCAATCGGCTATATATAGAGCCAAGGAACACCTCAAGATCACACCACAAACTCTCAAAGGTCACTAACATTTGAAAACCACCCATTCCCTCCTTGTAACCCCTTGGCCGAAACATCAAGGCCCCAAGAGACTCGATCCGATCACCCTACGCCATCACTAGGGAGTTCCAAGCCTTTAGCTAGCATTTAGGAGCTTACTTGTGAGGAGTTAGCTTATTATTTTCTTGTTTTACTCGGCTATACACGTGAGGTATGATACCTGAACTTTAGTCTTGTTTACATGATCATTTAGTTATGCACATTGGTCACCCGAAGCCACACCCGAAGCCTACATGTACTCGCACACTCCATAAAACATTTATTCTTGAAACTAGTTAACTTAACAACTCAAGTTTTGATGATAAAGGTTCAATGTTCTAGATATGTATATACACATATTCACATTGATGCATACACCTTGGAACACATGGATATGGACATTTACAAGCACACACACATACATACAACATGGTTTGACTTATGAACATGTGTTAAGAATACTAAAACATGTGTTAACTAGCTTAACACGTGAGTTTTCTCAAAAATATAAGGATATGCACGTATAAACAAGGCAAGACACTAGGATGTGTTATTTTTATACAAAATGTCACAATATATGTCCATGTGCCACCCTAGACTTACAAAACTGTGACATAAAGGCTACTCGGTAACACTTAGTAAGTCACCACATATGTTTTGTCAAAAACAGGAATAACACATAGCCACCAGGGTAACAAAACGAACAATTATTAACAAATACAGTGTGTCACACCCGTGGATAGTGGTACAGAGGAACAGGTGCTACAGTCGGGTGAACAGTTGCATGGTAGTTAGAATAAAATATAGACCTAAGTTGCTTTTTTGAATGCATTTAGGGTTCCTAGACTAGACACACAGTGCCAGATCCAGTTCAACTTAGCATCCAGACATCGAGTGAGTATTCACGGCCCCCTTTTTTCAGTTTTCAGTTACAATACATGACTACTATGTGAACATACCAATGGCCTTATAGCCTAGTGGTACCCACTACCAATGATAAGTGTTGGGCATGAGAGGAGACAAGTTCGAATCTTGTGGGGTGGGATGATCGGTATCCAATATGGATACCAGGGGCCAGAGGGTCTCCTCCACATACCCTTTTTTTTACTATGTGAACATGAGACAGTACAGTTCAGGATCCATTAAGCCCTCGTGTCATTCATCATACCATAACCATTAGCTATGGACTTAGCCATGAAACATCGGCATAGATCTATTGGGTTGACACCCCCACTCTTGGTCAGTCGCTCTGACCAGATGACAGATATCAAAAGAGTGTTTGTATTTCACATTATTACATTGTCTTTAGTGTACAATGGGCAAGGCACAGCATGTCAAGGTTCGGTTATGGGCTCATGTCAGATCACATATTGATTATTGCCCTAGCTAGGCAATGATTTAGTCGGTTTTGGATTACATGTTTACCATATAGAAAACCCGTGAACTTACCAACTTTATGTTGACCCATATATTTTACATGCATGTTTTTCAGGAAATTAGCATGGACAATGGAACTTGCAGGGTTCGCGTGTGAGCATTTGTGGGATACCTTCTTTTGGACCGTTGTGTTGTCATAACAACTTTAGACATTTACATACAATGGTTTTAAAATTAAACAATTAACTTATGTTGAACGGATTTGGTTGTTTAATGAAAGTTCCTACTTTGTTTCAATTAATGCTCGTGTGACCTTTTGTGCTTGGAAATCTTTCAGTCGCACCTCTGGTTTCCGCCTTGGCGGGGTGTGACATAAATACATTAACATGAAAAACTATACCTTTCAAATAATTACATAAAAGCCAATAAATTTTTAAACAAACTTGTATCAAACAGTTTAGGTTTACAATCACCCCACTAATTGTTGATCCGAGTTTAATAATACTTGTTAATATGTGATCCCGATTCATTCATGCATGGCACATGATCGTTAAAGTATACGTTAGTTGTTTGAATTCAAAATAAGGCGGTGTTGCCGAGTCTAGAGTTTGTTGAGGGCCTTAGGGAGATCCAGTTTTTTCACGGTGTGACTCGCCTATTTAAGTTTAGTTTCTGCTTTGTGGTTGATGTACTTTTTTCCCTTGATCATTCAATAATGCGATCCAATCTGTGCCGACTATATTCCTTTGTTTCTTGTTTTTGTTGCATTTATTCTTTAAACTCTTTCCAACACGTGGTATTATAGTTCGGTTGCCATGTCTGATACATTAAACCGCAATCTTGTTAACCCAATTCCAGTGCTCAAAGTTGAAGGCTATGAATAGTGGAGTGTACAAATTAGAACTGTCCTAAGATCCAAAAAATTATGGGAGATAGTTGATCTTGGGGTGACTGATCATGGTGATGGTCTCACGAAGGCCAGGCTGGAAAAAAGAATGATGCTAGAGCCATGGCAGTGATCCAGCAGGGTGTTCATGATCAGTTGTTTTCACGAATTGCAACTGCTGATATAGCACAAGAAGCATCAGACATCTTGAAGATGGAGTTTCAAGGGGACTCCCTAGTCCAAGTAGTGAAGCTTCAGGGGTTGAGGCAAGAGTTTGAGAACCTAACAATGAAAGAAAGTGAAGCTGTCGGAGAGAATTTTTCAAGACTTGTGGCCGTTGAGGGACAATAGAAAGCTTATGGAGAGGAGATATCAAATCAAAAAATTGTGGAGAAGATACTATGTAGTTTAACTCCTAGGTTTGACTATGTAGTACCTTCCATTGATGTTGCATATGATCTTGCTCAATTAAGTCTAGAAAAGCTCATCGAAGTGCTGTAATCCCAGGCACAAAGACATAAGCATTACCTCTACGTTCAGATTTTAACAAAACCCATTCTTTTGGAATCACAACTCCAGGTTTTAAGATCATGCATCCTTTATCAGTGAAGTGAGTTGAATAGCCATTATCGCATATCTTTGATACGCTCAAAAGGATGTGCTTCAACTCTGGAACATAATTGACTTTAGTAAAACATAGTCCACCATTCCTTGCAGTTCCTCGTGAAGTGATCTGGCCCTTTTCTCCTTTAGTGAATGAGAAAAATACACCATTGAAACGTTCCAAATCGGTGAGCTGGGATAAGTCTTCAGTCATGTGCTGTGAACAGCCATTATCAATGTACCGAAGACGAATGATAGTCCCCCATAGCCGTTCCTGCACATGATGTCGGATTAGTTAACGATTGGTACCCATGCCACAGACTTTTTTGGGTACTCCATTTTTATCCATGTAGTGAACTTCCATCCAGTGCATGTTAGCAGTTGAAATAGTTTTAAGATTATCATCACATGAGTTTAAGATTTGATTAACAGAGTGTGACGATCCTACAGATGGGGAAGGACTTGGAATAGAATTCATTTGTTTCCAGTATGACTTATGTTTTGAAACCTTCTTTTTCTTCTTGCTTGTAGTTACCTTGTGGGTTTCTACTTGTTTGGGAGGCTCATTACTAGGTTTCTTGAGCCTCTTATTATACTCCAATCTCCATCAAAAGGCTTCACCTTGGATTTGTCACTCTTCATTGCTTCTGGTTTTTCAACCTTCATTAGCACTAAGTGATTTGTTTTCCCGTTTAGAGCCTTCTAATGCTCCCTGTTTTCAGAGATAGTCAAATGAGTCTTGCAATTTCTAGCTATATGCCCTGGGATTCCACATGAATAACAAATTTGACGCTTCATATGTGGATCCCCTGAGATCTTGCTACTTTTTCAGATCTACAAGATCTGTATGGAGCCCGATGGCTTTGTGATGCCGCCTTTAAAGAATTCTGTTTTTCATACTTTGGTAAAAAACACATTTGGGTGGAATATATTTACCAGCCCACCTATACTTGTTTGTTTAACCAAAAGATTTTTTTATCGAATCACATGCATTTGATAAAATAACCGTTGCAGAATATGTAATCATGTCACAATGTTTAATGCTCAAAACAAACGACCCACAAAAAAATTATTGTCTATAGCAGAAATGAAAAAATTATTTTTCTGAATTTTATTATTTAGTTCAGTTGATTCAGAATCACTGACTTCATCTCCATTATCTGCCCAATCCTCAACGATTACACTATCTGCATAAGAATCAATTGGGTTAGCATAATTCAAATTATCAACCAAGTTGACACAAACATTGACAGTAGAGTTATCAGCTACAGAAGAGTCAGGAGACTTTGAACTCTCTCCTTCAGAATCAGATGAATCAGGATTAGATGTAAAGACTGATTCATTTGATTCAGATATGTTTTTAGATGATTCAGCTGTTTCGAAAGTCTAATATTCGGATTCATTGGTGTCAGCCGAATCTGTCTCCGAGACAGATGAGGTTTCACTCACCTCTGAATCACTTGAACAAGATTCCGACTAGCTAACTCACTTTCAGTTTGTGCCATTTGCTTTATACAAAGCTCCCTAAATTCTTTCATGAAATCAAACTCATAAGGCACATCAGAGTTTATGGGAGTAGTTTGCTAACAGACATGTTCATTTGTTTGTACCGATTCACTTGTAGATTCATTTATGACATTTTGTGATTCATTTAGTACGTTATATTCCATAACCTCAAAGACTCTGTCAACTTCTTTATTTTTCTCAAAATTTAAAGTTTCAGTCTGTTTTCCAACATCTTTAGGTTTAACAAAAGCGTTTGCTGAAGACAATGTAGGTTTAGTAATATTTATTTTAACTGGTGCAGGTTTGGTGATCTTAACCTGATCTCTCTCTGTCCGATTAACTGACTTTTCCACTATAGGACTATATCCTTTAATAGGCAAAGCCAGCAACTCTTCACCCGACATAGGAATTGAGGAATAGTTTTCACTAAAAGGATGTGGAATTTCTACTGAGCCCAACTATAATAAACTTGCTTAATAAAGACAAATGTAAACCTACTCAATTTCTGGAACTTACAAGCCAAGTCGGTGTCAATGATCGCACCATTGAAAGCCTCCAACGTGAGTGGACCGATCTTAACAATAAATTTGATTGGTAGAGACCCCCCTGCGCAAACATCTTGAGGGAGCACCCGGGCATTGAAGAGGAGTTGGCTATCGAGTTCACGCATGTGGATTATACGACTCGATACTGCAACGATAATGCAACAGTTTTGACCATGTCGAGGCATGGCGACTGTTGCATCAAGTTTATGTTTTTTTAATTTATGTTTTAATATTTTGTATTTTAATTATGTTTTAATATTAACATAATTATGATTAAGTTTATGGGGTTAAAATCAAATACACAGTGAAAGAAAAATAGGAAGTCATAGGAAGGGTATCAAACGGACTTCGGTTGTACTCATTCAAGCAACATTGGAACCGTCTCATCGAACCCTACGATCATATATTTTAGGTTTTCGCTTTTTTGGATTTTTAGGTTGTAGTTTTTAGAATTTACGTTGTATCTTTGTGTCTTTTATGTTGCATTTTGTCCTTTTCTTATTTTGATCATTGTGTCATTTTTGAGATTAATTGTGTATTTTTTTCAACAATAATGTGTTATATTTTTCACCACTATGCTATACTTTGCATGTGACTCATTGTGTCATATTTTGTGATCTATTGTGTTTTTTGTATCTTTCTCACCCTTCTCATTTTTGTTACACTGTGTAGAATAACTTGACACGAGTTTATGTTTTTTTTATTTTATTATGTGTTTAATTTAAGTTTTAATTTATGTTCTTTACTATTTGAAAACATTAAAATAAATGAAAATAATAAAATCAAGCGGTTTCAAAACTTTGACGGGTCGTTGTAAGGGACCCACTACCAGTATCACCGGCAACACTTTTGCCGTGCTGGTAATTAGATTACCATGAGATACCCGTTCAATCTCAGGGAAGTGCCCCATCCCCCTAACCACATCAACATTTATTATTAACACGATATATGAATCTCAGCTCAAGTTCTTCTGTTAAATAAATAAATACTAAAATAATAATAATAATTTGTATCTTAGCTTGAACTTGAGTCTCTTTAGGCTCTATTCATGTTTCCATGAGATAAGAGCATTCACATTTGGTTCACCAAATTATATGGGGTGAGTGTAAATGGTTGTGAGTGGAGGAGAGAGAAAATATTTGGTGGAAGCATTGTTCCACCATATATATAAAAGCTACTGTTCACCCCTATATATATTTTAATATTTTTGTAAGCAGTTGTGAGTGAGGAGAGAGAAAATATAATGATAAAAGTATGAAAAAGTATTATTATTTTAATTAGAAGAGATAAGATTTAGGGGTGGAGTAGTGAATTTTAGTGTAATTTGATGGATGAGATTTGGTGGAGGGGATGTGAATGCTCTAAGCCCGAGTATTTTTTTGTTGGCCCACTCGTTTACACGTTAAAAACATGACACAGTTGATGAGACCAAACGATATGGTCTCGGGGAGAAGCTCGGTGGGGCTGAGGTGTCATGGTCACAAAAGGAGAACACCGCCCCCCACCATGTATTTTCGGTGAATTCGGGGAAATTCATCTCTCTCTCCGAGCTTGATGATTGGACGGTTGTTTTTTTTTTTCAAAATTCAAATTATATAATAAAAAAATGGAATAGAAAAGGGGAAAGAAGGGGGAACCATTTCCATTGTTTGAAGGAGGAGAAGGGGGAAATGACGTGATGCTGATGTGGAATCTGGGGGAGTTGGGGGAGGGTGTCACCACACCAAATAGCCTAAGACCATGTGTAGTGGAGGGGGGAAAACTTAAGGCCCCTGTTTCTGATTGGTCCACGTGGGAGCTGAGTCAGCATGGGGTTTGAAGTGAAAATGTGGTGTAGTGGTAGTGGGAAAAAGATAAGACCCATGTTTCTGATTGGTTGTTTATTTTATTATGTTGTTTAATTAAGTAAGTAAAAATAATTAAAAGAAAACACAAATAATATTAAAACAAATTACAAATAATATTAAAAACACACAAATAATATTAAAAAATAAAGTTACAAGTAATATTAAACACACAAATAATATTAATTTCATTTTCGCTTTCGTCATATTCATCTTCATCTTCGTTTTCATCTTCGTCTTCTTCGCTTTCACCTTCGTTTGGAATATACCGAACCGACCAAGCATGTTGGACCATATCCGCCGCTAACGCGTCACGTACATCACGGTCACGAAGTTCATGTGCGTTGAGTATTCTTTCTTCCATTGTCGCTTGCGGTAGATCCTAAACGGCTTCCGGTACATAATTTTGACATATCGCTTTACCTTCATCTTCTAATATCATATTATGCATGATTATACATGCATACATAGCATCTCGCATCTTGTCTTTGCTCCATGAACGACAAGGATTTCGTATGTAATGCCAACGCTGTTGAAGAACCCCCAAAGCATCTCTCTATATCCTTTCGCGCGGCCTCTTGAACTTTCTTAAAGTGTGCCCTTTTTTCATCGTAGGGGTTACTGAACGTCTTCACGATAATGGAATACCTTAGATATATACCGTCAGCCAAATAGTATCCGTGCGGGTAGTAGTTTCCAATAGAATAAAAACACGCCTTTGCTACTTTGCCGGAAATGAAATCCTCAACAACAGGCGACTGCTTAAAAACGTTTAAGTCGTTGCATGAACCCGAAACACCAAAATAGGCCGACCAAACCCGAAGATCGACTGAAGCCACCGCTTGAAGAATAACCGTTGTTCTTTTTTGGTCACCCCGTATGTGTTGACCTCGCCAAGCAGTTGGGCAATTATACCACGGCAATGACGACAATCGATGCTACCAATCATTCCTGGTAACCCATGTTCATTCGTATGCACCTCGTAATTTTTTTGTAAGCCGTACCAAGTGGGCCTTCTAAGATAACGGGCTCTGTACAACTCTACTATTCCTTAAAAAAGAAATACAAATGTGTGTGTGTATATATATATATGTTAGATTAAATATAAAAAAGGTAAATGAATTTATTTTAAAAAAAGTGATTTACCTTGGCAAAAATACTCCAAAGAATCGCGTGTTGTTTTCTAGACCATTTTTAAATACTCGTCGTGTTACCGTATGCGAGTATACGCAGTGCCGAGGTACACATTTGAATAGAGGTAAATCTCGTCGCCCCCTAACATCCCATTTTTGTTGAAAGTAAGGAAACGCGTTGTCCAACTCTCCGGTAATACGTAGAAATAAGCGTTTGCACATCCGGAAACGACGCCTAAACGTCTTTGGGTCGGGGTAAGTCGGGTTTTCATCAAAGTAATCCTTCATCAATCGAGCATTTGCCGATTCACGATCTCGTTCGTAATACTGTCTACACAGTTTTGGACGTGTAGGTGCATTAGTTTGTTTCATATATCTCGACGCGGGCGAAAGCGCACTCGTAACCGCATCTAGCTCCAATTCTTCGTCTGTCGACTCACCCTCATCGCCTAGAAACTTATTGTAATATTCTCTGGCAACGGATGATGACGCGAATGAACCCATTTTTTTAAAATATTGGTGTGTTTTGATTGAATGTATATAGTTTGTGTTTGTTTGGGCTGTATATGTTTTGTGTTGTGTTGTGTTGTGTTGTGTTGTGGTATATATAAAAATTAATTAAGGTTACCGTTGGTTTAAAAAAAATCGACCGTTTGAATATGAACGTTGGAATGATGTGGTGTCAAGTATTGATTGGATGGTTCAATTGTCTTCAAGCGTTATCAATATAACGCCTTGCATAATTTTCACAACATGCATGGCGCCGCCCTATAACAGTGTGGGGGGCGATATATTACTAAATCACGTGCAAAAAACGCTCCACTACACCCGGTCTAATAGAAGACCACGACACTTTGTGTTTTAATAATATGAAAATAATACTTTGTTGTGGAAAAAAAAAATAGAAAGCGAAAAAAGAAAATTGAAGGCAGAAATGTTATGGTAGTTTTGTAAACTACAATCTATATATATACACACCCAATAGTGGGTGGACTTGTTCTTCAAATTAACATTCCAAAATCATGACTGACTTGTTCTACCCCCATCCCACTCTCTCCTCCTTATCCTACTCCCCTTGTTCTTATTCTTCTTGATCACCATACCAGTACAATCTAATATTATAAGCAACTCCAACTGCCTTCCTTCCATGTGCGGTGATGTCAGAATCAGTTATCCATTTTGGAAGATGGACAATGAATCCGCCACCCAGTTCTGCGGTTATGATGGCTTCGGTATCAAATGCTCTGAACATAATATTCCTGAAATTAGTTTGGGCCACGATTGGTACTATGTTAAGAATATAATCTATGATAATTTCAAGAGTATTATCCTCATCGATAAGGACGTTGTTACTTCCTTAGGACCAGGCCCAAACAACTGCCCAAGGTTGCAACATGGAATCAACTTAGAAACCTTGCCACTCAATTTCTCCATGTATAGCGTTAATCTAAGCTTTCATTACAATTGTAACGGGTCTCCTCCTTTTGCAACGGAGATACAGTGTTTGGGCGATCCTAGAAAAAAGTCTTATGTTCATGTTATGAATACGAGTACGAAGGAAACGGACTGGGATGAGTACAGGTGCGATCAGGAAGTGGAAACAACTGTGTTCAAAGGGCAATTAGATGGATCTCTTGATCTTTTGAAGGTCGGCGAGCTCTTGCAAAGAGGGTTTGAGCTACAATGGAGGAGCGTGGATGCTTGCGAAAAGTGCGAAGAGTCTGGTGGTTGGTGCGGTCACCATAACGGGCTCCTTTGTTTTTGCTCCGACGGTACAACTAGCAGGGGCGACTGCAAAGGTACCTTCGTTACAACTCCAATTTTAATTTTACGGTATCTCTGGTAATATATGTGAGTATTCAGGAGTAGATTAGTTTGTTGTAAAAATATAAAACATGGGACCGGTTAAAATGGTTGACGTCATAAAACTTTATTGGATAGTATTTAAAATTCATCTAAGAGTCAACATGCTTTGCATTAAGTTCTAATATTTTTAAGTAGATTCAATTTAAAAATGTACGAAGTTTTAGCAGTTTCTAGTTTTAGTAACTTTTTTAGAATTTTTTTTAAGAGTAGGGTTTTAGCGGTAAATTCTATGTTGCAAAGCGACCACTGCCCAGGATCGAATCTCATAGTATCACACGGGTTTCTCCTTGCAAACCCAAGCGGTTATTTTTACGGTGGAGCGTGAGATTCGAACCTGAGACCAAACCCGGGCAGGAACCCTCCAAGGAGGTAAATCTTCCCACCTCAAACCAGCTGGGCTGTATATCATTGGCAGTAACTTTTTAAGTTTAACTTTTAACAATCGTTCAGTCAATCAATCCGAATATCTAAAAAAAAAAAAAAAAACAATCAACCCGAATATCTAAAAAAAAAAACAAAAAACAAAACAAACAAAAAGCACGAAAATGAAGTGGTTATAATAAATGGTAACGTGTTTACGATTGAAGTTAAAGTCTTATTTTCAATCGCTTTAATTCTCAGAAATTTAACTCAAATTAAATTTGTAATTGAATATTCAACAACCCCACAAAGTCAAGAGTCAAGATATTTTTTTCTTTCTTCTTTTCGTTCCTAGAAACTTCAAGCTACCACCCTTACAGTCAATGATCATTTTACATCTTCAATACAATGTTTTGTTTCCTCATCTTATTTTTGGTGTTACCTCATGCTCTACGGTAGGTCCGATTATCCAATCTTTCTTCATTCATCGGATACATTCTAAACAAGAAAAAAAAACATTTTTAGCAAATGAATAAAAAGCCATGAATGGGAAGTGCCTTCTCCAACTATTTGTCTTTTCACGCTTCTTTAAGATAATCGAATGAACTGCAACCTTGAGCTCGGATGTTTCGAGTGGTCGTGTTGGATACAGGGCCTGCCTAAGGTTTTCGGAGGCGTAAAGCAAACTAAAATGTCAGGGCCTTTTTTTTAAGGAAATAACTATATTATACAAACCCCCCTCCTTTACTTGTACTTGTGACCGACAATTAGGGGTGAGCAAATGTCGGTTCGGTTCAGTTTTTACATACAACCGAAACCGATAACCGAAGTTTGGTTTTAAGAAAAACCATAACCGAAACTGATCGGTTACGTCGGTTCGGTTAATTCGGTTAATATGTCGGTTATCGGTTATGTTCGGTTAATATCCAAACATAAAACTTGTGCAAAATTATAAACTTAAAATACTTAGTAAAGTGTTTGGATCTTTTTCAAGAATACAAATATATATCAAAACGCAAGAAAAATACATGAAAAACCGAGGAACAAATAATAAATTCTTCAAATATATGGATATACATGAAAAATACACGAGTTACATAAAAGATATATTTCAATACATAGATATGCATGAAAGATACATGAAACATACCGGAAATACATGAAAATATATTCCAAATACATGGATATATATATGAAAAATACTTAAGTATATAACTATCGGTTCGGTTTCGGTTATTTCGGTTAAGAAAGAGAGGAAAACCAAACCGTAACCGAAGGGTTCGATTTTGGCCATATGTTAACCGTAACAGATCTGTTAATTTGGTTTCGGTTATTTTTGGTTCGGTTATGGGTTCGGTTTTTTTCGGTTATCGGTTTTCGTATGCTCACCCAACCGACAATAATAAAATAAAAAGTTTATAGTTCGTGAGTTTTTTTTTAAAGTTATACATTGTGTGAACATATGTTTAGACAAAATCTTTCTCGTTTTATTTTTTTACTCTTTTTGCGTGATCCGATTCATACTTCAGTTTCAACTTGACATTGTTAGAATCTTTATAGTTTAATCCTATTTCAGTTAACAAATAAAGTGTCAAATAATAACTTTGTTTCCTGATTCGTAAAAGCCTTAATCAATTGACAAACAACAAATCAAAGGCTCATTGACAAACAAACAAAAATAAATCAATTGAAAAACAACAAACCAAGAATAACTAACCTTTTGAATGCTTGAAGGCTTAAGCATAATGGAATAAAACAAAGGATTTATTGAAGCAGAACAGAACTTCTGAACACAGCTCAGTCGCCTTTTGAAGCAAAATAGAAGGCTTGGTGTTCTGCTTTAAGGCCTAGAATAGAACTTCTGAACAAATCGTAAAAGGATATAAAATGAGAATAGGGCAGAATAGGGCCTTTTGAAGCACAAGCGAACTTGTTTTTCTCCTGTTTCCAAAAAATCTCCAATAATATCACCAATTGAGAATCCCTGTCGATTGAGTTTGTCGTACCCTGTTATGGCGCTTGAAAAACTTGAGAGATATTGGGCCTTTTTTCTATGTAAAGAGGGTCCTATTTTTAGGGAGGCCCCAAGCCCTAGCTTGGGTTAACCCAATGATCCAGCCGGCCCTAGTTGGATAAACTCCAAGTTAGTTTATTGTTGTTCATCTAAGTTTTCATTTCGATTGCGATGAATGCCCGTGGTTTGCAACTGAGATACCGTGCTTGGATCGAGATGCTGGAAAGGCGTGTTTAGATGTTATGAATAATAGTACGGGTGAAAAGGATTGGAATGTGTACTCATGCGATCAGGAAGTGGTGACAACGGTGTTTGGGGAGAATGTTGATATGTTTCCTAATATTTCGACGAATTTTGGTAGTGTTTTGGAGAAAGGTTTCGGGTTAAAATGGAAGAAGATGGATGGTTGCAACAAGTGTGAAGAGTCCGATGGGCGGTGTGGTCGCACCGATACTACAAGGTTCGTATGTTTTTGTTACGATGGGACGACTAGCAAGGGTTATTGCAAAGGTACGACCTTCATATATTACGACTCTTAGCTCATTTTTTTCCCTTTCTTGTCAAATATTAGTAGTTAGTACGTTATAGATATATATATGAGTCGATGGTTATATGAGCTAGGGGTTCATTATTCGGTTTCAGACCGATTAAAGAGAAATGGAACTAAACTTAAATTGTTTAAAATCGAACCAATTAAACAAACACCAAACCAATTTATTAGAAATATTTGTAAGTTAATTGAATGTTGAAGTCTTGATCGATCTCTAATCAAATAAGCAATATGTGAAAATGATAGCAAATGGTCATCGCATACGTAATCGTCAACTAAATCATAATCATCAACTAGAATATATCTCGAAAGCTTTTCTGGATATATGAATCTAATATAATGTGATAGAATATGTATTATGATTTAACATAGAAATTAATATACTATAATATGAAAAAAAAACAACAATTTTAATCATGTGAATAAGAATGAAAAAATATATTAAAAAGATGTATGTAGGATGAGAAGCAAGGCCATAAACAACTATTGTAATGTGTGATTGAGGCGGTAGTCTTGAAGGTGTGACTTTTTTTTTTGGAAAGGAATGGTTTTAACCTATTCTGCTGTTGATGAAAATAGAATTCCCATTTTGAACATGATTAGTGACTTGGCTAGACATGATTAATGTATTACCTGAACACATTGTGTGTTTTTTCTGTATGAACTTTTCGTTTTTTTGTATAGCACTATGGTACTCGTTGGGAAGATAATAAAATGTTCGTTAATTTGGTGTAATTTTTTTTTAAAATATCGTATATAAAAGTTAGGACTAATTACATATATCCCCTTATTTTCAACTATACTTACATAAATACCCAACCCAAAATTTAAATTACATATATCCCCTTACAAAACATCATAAATTACATGTATACCCATTCTATTAAAAATACATTGGAAAACAACTATTTTATCCTAATTCTTTTATTAAACTGTATTCACAACAAGTCATACAACACATTTTATGCATCCTATAACTTAGTAAGTTAAGAACACGCAAAAACATGTAACATGCAAAATGTTTCCATGCATCTTACAACTTAATTTCACCGAAACGAGTGTTCTAACACTCTTACATAATCATTAATAATCCCTCATATCATTACATTCATCATAAGATGTAATGATATGAGGTGCTTAATAATAGAATGAGTATATTTGATATTTTTAGTTTCTGGGAAATGTGAAATATGTAAATAAAATTTTGACTCGGGTATATATGTAATTTATGAAGTTTGAAAGGGGATATGTGTAATTGCCCCTAAAAGTTATTAACGTTTTAAAATTGTGGGAGAAACGTGAGAGAGGAAGAGACTTTTAGATGGAAATAAGGAGGATGTCATATGACACACTCAAGGGGGACGATGGCCTCTTTGAATGTCATGTAGGATTTCATGCTTTGAAATATTAATATATATATATATATATATATATAGATTAAATTTAAGCATAGATAAGCTGAGTTGGTTTCGGGTGAAGCTGAGTTGAATAAAAATATATTAAATTAAATTTATACATCGATAACCAATATTAAATTAAAAAACAAAATACAAATTTCATGGATGTCCAAATTACTCTCCGCTCGTTTCTCGCTCGAAAAAAATTTGTGCTCATTCATATACTTCTTGATACGTTATTTTAGCTTCTAGTTTTTAGACTCTATAGCAAACAAGACGATCCCAAGAGTTGCTTTTCCTGAATCAGTTAACTGACGGATCTCTTCTTGATTGTTGGTGATTTGCTGCAAGTTAAACAAACTGGGTTGGGCCTAAATGTGGGCTCAAGACAACATCTCCAACAATACTAACTGAAAAGATATGACTTGTTGACAGTTATGTGGGCTCAAGACAACATCTCCAACAATACTAACTGAAAAGATATGACTTGTTGACAGTTATGGGTCAAAGAGTTGTGTCTAATGGATCAGAAATAACTGCCACCGACTCACAAATTTGACGCCAATAAACTGTCAGGGGTAATATAGTCCTTTGCAGTTTTGTATGATGTTTTCTGCTTCTGTTAATTGCTGCTGTCATTCTAATTCTTCTGCTTGACCCATATGCAGCGATTTTTGTCTTGTTCATCTGATTTGCAGCCTTCGAAATTGACAAATCAGAACTAGATAAGCTGCAGCCAATATTCTGACCCATATGCAAATTCTAACATACTAACTAACTATACTTAAGTCTATACACATACATTAAAAATATTAACTGATACATATGTTTAATACTTACAAATACACAAATACATATAAACAAGTTTATATTTACATATTATTATCAACAATTCTATTCACTACTTCCTGCATTAACATATTTTAGTATGCTAACCTTGCATTCGTAAGTCATTAACATCCGATGTTAACATCACAGCTACTTTTCAAAATGTTTAATTTAGCTTATATAAATCATTAATTTCAAACCTTCTTTGTTAACGTTCATTTTCATTAGGGTGTTAACCGCACAAAACTTTAATTTAGATAAAACTTTTAAGACATCTCTTAAACATCTTTCATCAAACACATATGTACATCAGCCTCAAAAGTAGGCTTCTTAAAGGTATCTAGAATTTATAGTTTGTGCTTAACTTCCAAGTGCAAGGATTTTCACCCAAAATATGCCACTACCTACTCTTCATAAAGTTAGCATGCGAAACTCAGCATCTTTTCAACTAGTTATAGACAATGTCACAGGCACAAGGTCGCACACATAGTTAACTTTTATCCTTCGATTACGATGGTGCTACATCAACAACTGTAAGAACGCACCCATCTTTCCTCCCTCTTTTTGAATGGATAGTGTATGTTCTCCTTTTTGTGCCAACTTTATATAAATATTTATGTCTCAAAATCCTGGATCCTTAATAACTCGAATCAGAGGATGTTTTAGAACCGGTGGAATCAATAATCAAACACATAGAAATACTCTATTTGACAACTCATTGTGTAAACTAGTGACCGGTTATACAAAAGTAATGGAATGAATAACATAAGATGTGAATCAGTATGATTTTATTGCACTCTCAAATGTTTTTTTTCATATTACAACGGAACAAAAGTCTAGTCAAACTCATACACTTAGCTTATTTAAATAACGAAAATTTTGGCCTTCTGCAAGCCTCGAACATGGGTATATCAGCTAACACAACAACAACCAAACCATCTCTACTGCAACGTTTATTGTTAACACATTCAAACCAACCAATATAAATAAGGTCTGCAAAAGCAGAGCTGGCACTATCCTTGGAGCTACAAAAATTAATATATAGGATAATTATAGCCTTGAAGTACAAATCATCTTAAACATGTTGATCAGTTCTGTAAGTATGTAATGGAAAACATAAACATGTACCTGATAGATCCATGAGACCTGCTAGTGATGTTGCAAGAGACTTGAGGTCGACATAGTTGTCAGTGGATTCGGGTTCCCTTTAGTGTGTACAGTAATGATGGCTAATGATCACAAGATGATCGTATGAGAGGGAGAGGTAGGCAACGGCTTTAGGGTTATGGTGTTATGTCTTATGTCTCAACCTTAACCTCTAATAATCCCTCTATTTATATACACACAGGGGACACCCTAATAAGACCCATCTAATGATAGTCCGTCCATCAAAGACATATCTGCTATTGGGCTTAGGATAATAATTGATCATCAGTATATAAAGGATTTTAATGGCTATAGAGATAAATATACTAACATAATGTATATTTACTCCAACATTCTCCCACTTAGCCGAGTAATCATTTATTATGAGTATTAAGTAATTCTGCAGAGATTAATACTCATTTTAGTTCTAAACCCAAAATGTAGCAGAGAAATACAACCATTAAGTCTTTATTCGACTTAGGACCCCCATTAATCATACTACACCCAAATTTAAAACTGAACATTAGGATCAATTAACGTTATGCCCTTAGTTGATTTGTTATATTATTGCCTTTATGCCATTATGCTAGCTTGGCATACTAATAGACAAACAAATCATAATGAGGAAAATTAATCATTAGTCATTAGTCATAAGTCATTCATAGTACGATATGCAGTTGTACATGGTCATTAGTAAAACCCTTTTCTCTTAGTTGGCCCGTTAGTGAGACTTATGGGTGATAGACCTTTAGTTATTGGATCCATAAGCATATCATGAATGCATTCGATACAAAATTCTGATTTCCTCTATTTGTTCTTAATCATAAGCGAACAATAATTTCGTATCGAACTCTAATGCAGCTCCTCTCAAACTGTTACTGTTCGAGAAATTAGGGCACCTGACTTTATCACATTAAGTCTTCAACTTAGTATTTACATGGAGTTAATAAGTTATGAGTCATCTGATAAATTTTCCAACAACATTTAATGACCATTCTGTTGTGATCAGCAACACATTATGTCATGATAACTTAGGTTGTTGTTACAGTTCCTTATGACTCCTCCATAAGATAGTTATGTCTGCTGACGTTATGATATACCCCGAAATTGGCATTTTATATCATAAGAGTAGTCAATCGCTTTAAGTTCTCATATCTTCTTTAGATTATAGTCTCTTGTTTCTTAAAGATATTGTAATGTTCCATTAGATGCTTT
The DNA here is from genome assembly GCA_030844895.1 of Ambrosia x helenae. Classification (NCBI taxonomy): domain Eukaryota; kingdom Viridiplantae; phylum Streptophyta; class Magnoliopsida; order Asterales; family Asteraceae; genus Ambrosia; species Ambrosia x helenae. The sequence goes on from JAUTDX010000365.1 coordinate 29,661, forward strand.
TTATCAATCTAGACAAGTCTAGTACTAAGCAATACAAACAATATCATGAACAAGCATAGACTTAAATTTAAATAAGTCTTCTAATTAATGAAGCATAAGGTGATAATCTCAAATTATTCTATCATCCTCTAAAAGAGAGCAATGTTGTATGTTACATACTTAAGGACCCGCTTAGAGTAAAACTTATAGGATGAAACTAATATCCCGTTGGGTCTATCTCGGTATCTTTTGATTCCTATCACGTAAGAGGAATCCCCAATAATCATCATGTAAAAATTATGCATGAACAATGCTTTGACTTAGGTAACATATACTTGTCAAGGGAAACATCATCTATGTAAGGACAAGTTTTAATTAGTTGCTCCCACTCATCTTGAGGTAGGTTCTTTAATCCACTTAGTTCTTGATGAAGAGAATTTTCATTATGATTCCAACACATTTTATGCTTGCATCAACCCATACATGGATCTTATTGACTTACAAACTAAGCGTTCTTACCCTTCAGTTTAGAACTTTCAGGTAGCTTAATGAACATGTAGGTCATCGTTATGGAAAGTTGTCTTAATGTCCATCTAATGTGGCTCTTAGTCATTATGAGCTACTAGGACGGTACTGATCCCCAAAGAAATCTTTTGTAATACAGATAAAAAGATTCTTTGATAATCTAATCCCTCATTGAGTATAATCTTTTACAATCAATCTTATCTTACAACGTTCCCATTCAGATCTGGTTTAATTATGAATACCTTTAGGTTATTCAACCAAATCCCAAACGTTATCCTAAATTATGGAATGAGTTATGCTAACAATAGCTTTATTCCATTTAGAAGATTGATTGATACTAATGATTTAATTAGAGGAGGTAGGATTGGTAAACTTTCCAAACATCCATTTTTTTGTTAGTCAGGTAGGTTACATAATCATCAAAGTTAGTGGGCTTTTAGACCCAGATGACCTCCTGAGTTGACTATTGGGTTTATTATGATGCATATTTAGCTCTTAGTTATGTGTTCTATTTTTAGGTATATAAGGAGCAAAATTAGTTTCTAAGTGTGTAATAGTTTGGTGCAGTAGGGTGTACAAGAGGAATAATCGAAGTTAAATTCGGAGTTAAACTTAATGAGTCTCGAATTTTAATGAGTCTCTCCCCCGCATCTTGTACTTCCGAAAAGTCATAATAAGGACTTTCACTGCTCCCACTTACCTTAGAAATCTTAATGAATTCAGCATGCTTAAGGTCTAACATTTGGAAGATCCATAGATTTTAATAGAGAAAACAACCTAATGATGTTTATTGTCGTTTCTCTTGATTAGGATTACTTTAGTAAGAAATCTAAGTTTGCCCATATTTAGGCATCCACAAAACGTTGTTAGGAGTACATTAAATGCTAAGGAGAGAAGTTGTGATAGAGCGTTGTCCAGTGAAAGAGGTGTAATTTGAGGATAGATCAAATTGTCATTCCCCCACCTCTGTAACTTTTGCAAGTCGTAAGTAGGACATCTTATGCTCCCACTAATCTTTTAGGTCTCTTAGTACCTCCACATAATAAGTTTTGACGATGCGTGTGAACGGGAATATTTCATATATTTTATACTTGATTTCCCTTATCGTCCAGATTTCATAAGAAATTTTAAGAACATACTTAGAGGGAATCTTATTAAGTATATATGAATTGATTTTTTTAATACTTTTGGTCTGTAGGAAACGGAATAGATACAATTAGATATTTATCTAAGCTCCACTGATGTCAATTAGTTATGACTTATGATGGAAACCCATTTATTCCTTTCGCCACTTAGTGTTTAGGGCGTTTACACATGCTTTAAAATCACTGAGAATGAGATTTGATAGCCAAGCACCCTTTAGTGACCTAGTCATGATTTCTCATGAAATTTTGGTCTTAGTGGATGAATTGCATGGGTCTCATTTTTCTTTGTTAAATTCTCATTTTCATGGTAACAAAGTTGTGAAAACATTATTGGATCATCTAGTTTTATTTCGTAAGGTTTCTATTTAGATAATGACAACAAACAATATGAGAGTTTAACTTAATAGTGGCTTTGGGTTGGTCATTAAAACCTTGTAACTGTTAAAATTGTAGTTTTTAGTATTGATACTAAATTCTAAGTAATCTCAAGAATATCGTAAGGTATCATAAAGCTTCAACATTAAGATCAGTTATTAATGGTTATTAGACCCTTAATTTTGCCACTAACTCTCATCTTAAGTATATGTTGAATTCTGGTAAGGAAACATATAAAACTAGGCTCAACCATCATGTGTTAATTGGAATTCATTCGCTTTTGTGGAGTTAAATATCTTTAATTAGGCACTACATATCTTAGCCAGCTGTTCTCTTTACTTATGGGTAATCTCATTGCTTATGCCTATTCTTAATGGCACAATTTTGCTTAGTAAGACTTTCCCTTTGGAGAAACTTATGGCTGAAAGTAGTACTTGTATTTTGTTTCCAGACCTTATAATTATCCTCTCTATGGTAATTATTCTTCCTCTTTTAGGTTTAATGGTAGTAAGGTGAATAACATCAACTTTTCTAGTTTGATGCGTTCCTTTTCCTGTACGTAATTGCTGTCAACACACTCATTTTACTTTGATATTCTGAGTGTTATAGGTGATTCATAATGCATCTAATCGTACTGATGGAAAAGTCATAATGCACTAGAAACTTTATTTGATTTCCATGTATAATCCTTTAGCTTTGTGGGTCATGTTAATCAATGTTAAGATGCATTCATAGATGTCATTTAACCATAACGTTAGATTTATTTATTTCATACTTCTTAGGAATTTGTTATATTCTTTCATTCCATAGATAATACATTATTCTTAGGAATTTCATAATCTTTAATAGCTTACCTGATAGGAATCAGTAAAACATTCTTGATTACCATAAGAGACATTTTGTGTATCCCACTTTCTTATGCTCAATGTTATTCTGTAATACATTATCAGATAGAGCGTAGGAATGTCATGTCTTAAGAGGTAACTTAATAAGAACTAAAAGTTAAGAAAACTCTTCTTAGTTTTGATAATTAGAGTGGATTACTTAGTTGAGATAGTAATTTATAGAAGAATGTGAGATTAGTTTCGAGTTATGGGTATTGATGTAAGGCAGACTTAGATTATGATCATTATATTAATGAAGGATCATTAATCGTGAGGATCAATTTTGTAATGAAGACGTGATAATATCATAACCCCAACATAAGCTACTTAAATAACATGCTCTAGCTTTGGCTATACGCTATTTATTTAAGTATTGAATTGCCGACAGTGAATGTAACCCATCACCTTTGGGCAGAAGTGGGACATTCAAAGTCCTAATGCAATACGCTCAGTTCACCAACATAATCTGTTACACATCACCTTTGGGCAGAAGTGAAACCTTATTACACTTATGTGAACGAGCTACAATGCTTAACGAGATCTATATAACCACCTAATGTAACACATCACCTTTGGGCAGAAGTGACACCTCAAATGTTATTGCAAGTTAAGCAAGGTCTAAGTAATGATAAAACTGATACGTTAGGTTTCATCAAAAAATATTTCATTAGTTAACGATAAACCTCCCGTTAGTGCATATTGAAACCCACAGAATCTTCTCTGAGGGGTGCGGGGGGCATGGCCCCTGCGGGGGTTCGGGTGAAATTATTTTGTTATTTTATTTATTTTTTATTTTTTTTGACCCCCCTGATTTTATAGATGTTTCCGTATTAATGGGTTCGTATTTGCTGAAAAAAATAAGTGGGTTTTCGCTAATGATATAATGGTTCTTAATGCTCGGAAACAGAAAACTTGGTCGGACACTATTATGAGGTCGAACACTCTTATGGTCGGACACACTTATGAGGTCGAACACTCTTATGGTCGGACACCCTTATGAGGTCGAACACTCTTATGGTCGGACACACTTTATGAGGTCGGACACCCCTTTTGAGGTCGAACACTCTTATGGGTCGAACACACCTTATGAGGTCGAACACTCTTATGGTCGGACACTCCTGTTCCTTTGGGAACAAGTTTTTGTTGAGCTATTTGTGGAAACAATTATATCGCTAATTTTATTAAGATTCTTTTAATCCAGAAACAATTTTATGGGTTAGGAAACCCTGATTCGTTTATTAATCCGAAAATCTTATAATTGAAGTTTTAAAATTTGATTAGCAAAATTATGGATTATCATTAAAGTTGTTTCCTTATTTTTAAGGGATAATCTTAAGGTTGTTACATCCCTTGATTTTAGGAAACAACAAATCAATCCTAAAACTAACCAAAACATAAGGAATTTTCTGTTTCTCTAATGAAGTTCTTGAAGAACATCAACCGAAGAATTAACATAAACATCCAAAGAAATAATATAATCTGGAATCGAAATCTGATAACATTAATTTTATAAATAGATTTCGAGAATAATCATCATAAATAAAAATGAACTCGGTTAAAAAAAATTATTCATTAACCGAAACCTTAATCATTAGCCGAAAAGTATTAGAACCCAAAACACCATTATCAGGTTTCAACATAATTGTTTTCCGATTTTAATTCCAGATCCTAATGGAAAACTGACAGAACTGATATGAGCAACATTGCTCTGATACCACATGTTGATCAGTTCTGTAAGTATGTAATGGAAACCATAAACATGTACTTGATAGATCCATGAGACCTGCTAATGATGTTGCAAGAGACTTGAGGTCGACATAGTTGTCAGTGGATTCGGGTTCCTTTTAGTGTGTACAGTAATGATGGCTAATGATCACAAGATGATCGTATGAGAGGGAGAGGTAGGCGACGACTTTAGGGTTATGGTGTTATGTCTTATGTCTCAACCTTAACCTCTAGTAATCCCTCTATTTATATACACACAGGGGACACCCTAATAAGGCCCATCTAATGATAGTCCGTCCATCAAAGACATATCTGCTATTGGGCTTACGATAATAATTGATCATTATATAAATGATTATAATGGCTATAGAGATAAATATACTAACATAATGGACCTGTTTGACTGAAAAGTACACTATTGATTTTTTGACTTTTTTTAATACTTAGAATTAAGAGGCAAAAATCTTTTATTTCCCTTTTTTGGTACATAAAACATAAAACTTTGTTATAAACATAAGATATAAATGAGTTAAACGAGTCGTGTTCATGTTTAGAACTTGATTTGTTCGCGCGCGTCAGAGACCTGTTAATCTGTTAGGACACGATTTGCCAGCCCACCAAGTTAACCTGGACACTGAACTTGAGGTACTCGTAGAATACTTAACTATGCGCAAATACCAAAACACAGAAAATCTATCAATGAGTGTAAGAAACTAGTTCTCAAAGAATTTTTTTTTTTTTTTATAAACTTTAACATATTTTAATATTTGCATTTTTTCTTTGTATTCCAGGTTCCACTGTAAACCGGACAAAGAAATTGGGTACATTTTCTCTCATTCAATTATAGATCGTCAAATATTGTTTCCCCATTAATATTTTTACATACCCAGTTCAACTTTTTCATTTCCGCAGTTATAGGAGTTGGATCTGCACTAGTATCAGTTGTCATAATTTTCATAATATATTGTATGTTGAAAACGTCATCAAGCAACTGTGTAGCCTCACTAAAGTATAAAACCGAGGACGACAAAAATATTGAGGCCTTTGTCATGCATTATGGTTCCTTAAGCACAAAAAGGTACAAGTACTGTGATATCAAGAAAATGACAAACAAATTTAAAGTTAAACTAGGACAGGGTGGTTTCGGTAAAGTGTATAAAGGAAAGCTATCGGATGGCCGACTTGTGGCGGTTAAAGTGTTAAACTCCTCAAAAGCAAATGGGCAAGAATTCATAAATGAAGTTGCAAGCATTGGTAGGACAGCTCATGTTAACATTGTCACACTCTTGGGATTTTGTTCCGACAATAAAAAAAGAGCTCTGGTATACGAGTACATGCCAAATGGATCGTTAGAGAAGTTTATACATAGTCATGCACCAATGGAGACACGTGAACAAATAGGTGTAAAAGATTTGTACAAGATAGCACTTGGAATAGCAAGTGGTCTTGACTATTTGCATCGTGGATGCAACACTCGGATTTTGCATCTAGACATAAAGCCACATAATATTCTCCTTGATGAAGATTTTTGTCCAAAGATAGCAGATTTTGGACTTGCTAAGTTGCACTCGAGGAAAGAGAGTATCGTTTCCATATTGGAGGCTAGAGGAACAATCGGTTATATTGCTCCGGAAATTTATAATAAAAACTTTGGAGGAGTTTCCCATAAATCTGATGTATATAGTTATGGTATGTTGTTATTAGAAATGGTAGGAGGAAGAAAAAATATAGAAGCAGGTGTAGGTTCGGGTCGAACCAGTGAGATATATTTTCCTGACTGGATTTACAATCGCCTTCACAAGGGTGACTTCCTGTTAGATAGTCTAACAACCACCGAAGAAAATGATTATGCTAGAAAGATGACGATAGTTGGTTTATGGTGCATACAAGTTGCACCAAGTCAAAGACCATACATTAATGAAGTGATAGAAATGTTAGAGGGAAGCATGGATGCATTGGAAGTCCCGCCAAAACCGTTCTTTTCTTCTCCGGATCCACAATCACCAGCTGCCATATATAGCACATCAGAAAGCATCATAGACATAACATAACTCAACTCAAATCTGGACATTGTATAGATACCTTACATAGGCACTCAATTTCGTTTGGATTCATCATCCTGCTGGATGTTTGATAAGAGTTCATTTAGACTTCAAAATATTCATTCTCACCGTCATTCATGTAACTGATTCTAAAATTGCTATTTTACTCACTCCAAAACTATGAGACTGTTTGGTTATCCTATATATATTCTCAGAAGTAATGTTCTGTTGGTTCTATTTTTTTCATTCATTATTACGGACCAAATTTTTAGATTTATTTATTAAAGTGAAGTTCATGACAATGTTGTGATTGTCAATATACAATTCCGTAAACCAAATACAACCAATCGAACAAGTCAGGCCCAATAAAGGCCTAATGGATAAACAAGCACAATTGAATTCTAACGAGGATAGTTATCAATCAAAAGAAATAGGTTAACATAGTTAACTTAGTTTAGTGATTATTTAGGGTGTTAGTAATCTCATCGGTTCAATATCTAGTTCGGTTATGAAAATGGTAATCTAATTGATACGACATAAAGCTCATGGCGTAGTGCAGGGAATACCATTTGTTTTTATTGTTCTCGATAGATGTCAAATACACATTGCCATCATTTTGGACAAGGCATGACTCTTTTTTGTGGGTTTCCCTTTCAGATGCTATATCGAGTGTTGGTACCACATCTATCATCATCGTCCTCGTCATCACGGTCATCATTAAGGAAAGAAGTTAAATGGTGAATTCTGGCTATAATATGCTTGTTTAGACACATGTCTCCATAACTCATGCCTATCAGTGTAACAACCCGACCAGGTGGGGCCTGAACGAAATGACAACTTGATAACAGACTTGCACAACGGAAGCAACGTTGACTAATATTTAATGTTTGTACAATTTCTAGTCTTAATTTAATACAAATACAAGATATGATTATAACTAACGTCTATTACAGGGACGAAACGCGGAGGTCTTCGAAGCAGCTGGCGGGGTGTAATCCACTAATCGAACCAATCTTTATCTGCTTATCTCTAGATACTCTAATAGGCTATCCTTATAGTCCGAATCTTTTATCAACTTGTCTAACGATCATCACCTCTAATCCACATCACATGTATATAATCCGTATGCTTCATAGTCGCCCAAATGCAGTACCTGAACACATGCTTAAAAGAGTTTGGTCAGTAATTATACTGGTGAGTCCGTGTAATTGTTTAAGTAAATCCAAAACAGTTTGTTACTCGAAAACATTTACATAAGTTCACATAACACAACATGGTGATGTACAAGCGACACCTCAAACCTAAACACAGAATCTATCTACTGCCATTATAGATTCCCCTGGCAAAATACATGTCACAACAGCCCCGTGGACCTTAGTGGAGGGTTTTCCGGGCTTCTAGATCCACTGTGTGTGGGGGTTTCCCCAAGTAGTACTACCCACATATTAAGTGGCCCAACCCCTGGGTTAATGAGTGTCAGTATCGTATCCGGCAGCTGTTATCTTGTCACATCAAACAATTCATAAAAAGGAAGCATGCATTCACCCCAAAATAGTAAAACACAAAAAGGGGAATGGTACACGAAACTCACCTTGATAGCCAATGAATAAGTATAAATATGAAACCGCGGGATGTTTGGTATCGTATACGGACATTCTCCTCAACCGGGCCCTATGACAACAATATTGCTACTGTTTGATTGTATTTGTTATGCGTGGGGACGAGCTCGACCACATGGTTCCTATATTATATTTTTTAATGTTACATTCTAAGTGTGTTGTTAATCATTATGTCTGAAGCTCACGTTTTATATAATAAGTTCTTAGTTCCAAGTCCTAATACTAATATCATTGTCCATTCCAATATGTTTGGATCATATATTCTACTCCGTATATAACAACAATTTAGCAAGCGTTAACAGTGTTTCTTCTCTAAATTTGGACAATTTTGATAGCTATTTACGTCTCTGCCATTCCTTTTGCTTCTTTTCTTCCTTACCCATACTCTGTCTCACTCTCTCCAAGGTTGTAGAACTCGCTAGGCGCTAGTCGGCCGGTGGGGTACCGACTAGGGATTAATCGGGATTAATCAGGATTAATCGGATTGGATTTATATATGTATTTTTCTAAATTTATACATATATAATGTTAATTTTATACCTTATATGTATAAATTTTGAAGTTTAGGGGCCAAATATAAACTAGTGAATATGGATGGGGGTTAAATATTAAAATATCTGAACTTAAATAATTGTAATCACCTTCATCGTTCACCATACCCCGTTTTTGCCTCCCATTCCTTCTTTCATTGTACGGAACCATCAGACGCAACTAGGGTTTTTGGAGTTTCATCGATTTTGGTTCTAAATCATGGATTGTCATCCAATTTTGAGCTAAGAACTTATTTGATTTGATCGATTTGCTCCAGTTTTGACCCGTTCGAATTCATTTTTGACCTAATTTTGAGTTTTTTAGGTCCGACAAGGACCAATTTAGTCAAACTAATCGGTGATTAATCGCGATTTTTACAACATTGGACCGCCACCGATTAATTTAGTGATTAGCCCAAAATTAATCAGTAAAGTGGGGACTAGCGATTAATCACCGATTAATCGGTGATTAATCGGGATTTTTACAACCTTGCTCTCTCTACATAACACAAGACTCTCTCTCTCTCCGTACACCTAACACCGCCTTGACCTCCACATCCTTCCTTCTCCACATTCGATGAACCAACTGCTATCTCGGGTAAGATTTATATAGTTACTTGAATACGCTTTTGTTGGTTCTTATTCTTTGTGTTTTTGCTTTTTTGGTATCGTCACTGTTTGCCAACGCATAAATCACCGCCCTCACCATCGGGTTATCTTTCTTTCGATTTTTGAATTAAGATGGTGTGCGCGCCGGGTACCGGAGACGCACCGCCGTCTGCGGTGGCGGCGATCCGTCGCTGCTCCTGTATTTTCCTCCCTCTTTCTCTTTCCCCAGTTTCTCACTCCAGAAGATGGGTGTATGTGTAAGTGTCGATATCTGGCGGCCCCGGTTATAAACTGAGAAACAACCCGAAAGCATATACATCAATTATGTATTAACAATACTTCTGCTTTGATTTCAGGTTTAATGTTCGTATAACCTCTAAGCGCTCCATCATCATCATCATTACCTGAAACAATGTCTTCTTCTGGTAGAGAAACAATTGGGTTCAGAAAAGCCTCAAAGGAGAAGCTAGGGTAAACAGTTGGTGAATGAGGATGCAGGTATGATTCATTAGTTGTTTTGGGTAGGTTGGTGAAGAAGGGGGTTGTTAGGGTTGGTGGGTCTTGTTTCGGTTTGGGTTTGGGTTTGGATAATGAATGATGAGTTGAATGTGTAATAGTTTTCACTTTGCAGCTCATGTTATAATTCAATTTACACAAATTAGAATTTGTTCATTAAAGTTTTACAGTTAGGGATGGTCTCGATACAGTTCCAGATAATCACTTGATTGAATTCATTCGTATGAACAACATTCAAGAAATTCTCTTACAATTGAATTCTAAATAGTTTTTTTTTTCTCAATATTTGTAAACATCTGTTGTAGCATTTAGGGCATTTGTTAAAAAAATGGTTCATTTGATTTTATGGATTTAAACTTTAATACTTTATTCGACGGGAAGGCTAAACAGTTGGTGAATGAGGATGCCTTCTCTCAATTTTAGGGAAGCACAAAAAATGCTCTACATATTTGTCGCCTTTTTTCAGTTACTTACTTTGTTTGATGATGATAGGATTCCGCACACACCGATCGTTTTAGGTGGCTTTGCTCATCAGTCAGTTTCTTAAGTCGAGATCCCAGTTCAAGCCTGGATAAAAAACGATACCATAGAAACGGAATTCCCGCCGCGAAGTGCGGGGATTTTACTAGTATGTTTACATTTTGACTTAAACACCAGCCTTAATTTCCGTACAATTATTAGTCAAATTTCAATGTGGCATACATAGATCATTCAAGGTACATAAGTTTTGAGGGCAAACACAAACATTAATCTAAGAAAGGCACAATGTTAAAACAAAATCTTTCTTGTTCTAGCAGTTAGGAACTCGTTTGCCCTCAAAAATATTAGGACCTAATATACATGAAGATTGGTTTGTACTATATTCAAGTATTGATTCCCTGTCCGAAGTTTCAAGTGATAAAATCCTAAGTCAAAGTGCAATCTATATTGTCTCCAATGTCTATTAAATTGTCCAAACCTATGTTCAAGTATTCTGTTAATATGTTCATTCATCAAGCCTTGCGTCCCCCATCACTCATATTATCTTGTATAATTATAAGTTCCTACTAGTCATAGTCTCGGTATCCAAGTGTCAAGACCATGTCCTACGCCTTGGTGTCCAAAGTGTCTAATAGTCGCGTTATGTTTTAAATTGCTCGTCAAGTCCCACACAATACTAATATAAAATATATAAATGTTAAATAACTAACTATAGTTATTAGGTTCGCTTATACCTCTTGTACGAGTTTCTGTTCGTGTTGACCAACGTTGACTTGGTTGACTGCAGTTAACCATCTTTGAATGTCTAGTTGACTCGGTTGACTACTGTTGACCAAAGGTTGACTCGACTGCTGACCCATTTCCAACTTAGCTCGTTATCACACAAACCTCTCAGATTACACTTGAACCTTCTACCATCCATAATCCGAAACCACCATCATGATTCCTTCCTACATCTTTGACCACCATTACTATAGATCGGAACTACCATCAACCACTTAATTCAATTGTCAAGAACTAAATATGAAAACTAGAAAGGTTAATAAACATACATAACTTGTCAGATCCTTAATCAAAACCATTATCATGGATCTCGATTTCAAAGTCCTATACCCATCACTATTATGTTGCGCCACCACGTCACTATTCACTTAACACACATCACCAGTGCCACTTCATAATATTATCAAAAGGAATAATGGTTTATCGGAGGTTTTACCATAATCATCGAGTCCTACAGGGACCCCAAGTCACTGTCGCCGCCATAAGCTTCCTTGTCACCGGTCATCTTCCCTGCTCACCTACCCGAACCCACCGTCGTCCTCCAGCTTCTCTCTCTCTTCCTCGGTACTCTCTCTCTGGATATGAACCGGGTGTGGGTGTGTGTCGGTTATCGTCGGAGGCTACCGTAGATGGTGGTGGCCCGAGACTCTCCTCCGCCGCACTCTCTCTTCGGTTTCATTCTCTCTCTCGGTGCTTTCTATGTCTTCAATCTCCTCCCTCTCTCTAGATTAACTGGTTGTTTGTTCCTAGGTGTGAGGGTGGAGTAGAGTAGGTTCCTTGGTGTGTTCGTGGGTTTCATCAGGAGGAAAGATGGGTGTTTGAGGATTTTAAAGAGGGGTGGGGGTGTATGTGGTGGGGTGTCAAAAGGATAATGGGACAAATGTCCCTAGAGTGGTGAGTAATCACCACTTATTAACCGCTATCGCGTATCGGTTCCAGTCTCGTGTCGTACACTCGCGTGATATGGTTTTAACTTGGTTTAAGTAGTTGTACACATATATTTCTAGTTTTTGATTTCGTATTAACAAACATATTTATTTATTGATTACAACAATAAATTCGTGAAAAATTTAGTCTCTAAAACCGGGTTGTTACAATCAGGTCCACTGCCTCATGTAGGTCCCTTTCCCTTGAGATCTTCTCTGCAATCAAACCAAACACGAATCCTAGACGCGGAATATCTTTGATCCGTGGATACCACACAAAGAACACAAGATTACTTTTAATGCTTTTCTTATTAATCGAATCACAGATAACAATTAATAAGAACTACACCGAACTTGTAATCCTAGCTAGCTCTCTCAACTCTCTATGTGTTTTCACCAACTAACCAACCAACCCCTAAAACCCCATGTATCATTTGCTTATATACCTGCATCCTCATGGGCTTTTAACTGGGCTTGTGTTGGGCTTTTACAATACTAGCTTAATTTCATATTCTAGAACTAACTTAGACAAGTTCTTCTAACGGCACGAACAATATAAAGTCTTTTGTCAATAATCTCGAGCGTTTGTTTGTCCATTTGAGTATCTGTCACAAACTTGCACCAACAAACTCCCCCTTGACAGATGCTCTTTAAGATTATTTTTCAATCTCAAAGTATCTTCAATTGTCTTCCACTTGAAGTCTTTAAGCTTCAACAGCTTGATCTTGAGATTGTCTACCAAAGTAATTTAGAAGAACTTGGCAGATCACTTCTCCTCTTTTCTTCAACTTGTGATCTTTAGTCTTTAACAGCTCTCTTGTGTTCGGCATCTCTTGAGAATTAAGTAACTCCCCCCTGAGAATAAGCTTGGATTGTAAAAACTTCCCCTTGAGCTCTACACGAATGCATTACTCAATCTGAAGTCTTTTTACTCCCTGGAAACACAGAATATTTCTTCCTATATGTATATTTCTCCCCCTAAGCTGCTAAGTCTTCTAAAATCAGCAACTATTGTTTAGAACTTCAGTGTTTTGTCGTCTTCTTGTCTCTGTTTCTCCAAAAACAATTTCTTGAATCACATGAATTTGTCCAAAAGGAGGTTCAGACCTCATCACGTCCATCATTATCATCAAAATATAAAACCTGTCACACTCAACAAACTTGTAAGTAAACCATCATAACAAATATAAACTTACAAAGTATATAAACCACCTGTGACAAAAATTGTTTTGCGGTTAAAATTCATAAACTTTCAAAAGATATGCTGTTTTGCAAAATTTTCTAAGTGTTTTAGAAAAACAACTTTCAAAATTTTCTAAACAGTCAGATCCACCACAGAACAACCGTTTCTCGTGCGTTAAATCCTGATGCAAAATAAAATCTTTTTGGATATTTGGTTTTTTGACAAGTAAAGTAAATGAACATAAAGACAAATTAAGTAAACTATGTACAAAAATAAAAACACTTTATGTTTGTTGTAGCAAACACTGGTTAAAAGGATCATATTAGCTAGATTGAGATGTCACAGTGAGTTAATGTTCTTAACAACTTCTTAATATGTAAGACTGCATTCCAAGAGGATTACCAGTATTGTATATCCACATAAACAATATAACACTTAACGATTCCAAATCCATATTAGCATTTAAGTGTATTAAACTGAATCATCTATGTTACCCACGACATGACATACCCCCACGATCAAGTCATGCACAAAGGTTCATCGTAACAGGTGAGTAAATTGCCATTATCCGTATTGTTTACAAGGTACGAGTCACGAAGGTGTACAGGTCTGCATATATCTGGATGCAACAAAGTGACCAAACGTGTACTCAACCAGGGTTAAGACATACCATTTTATGCGGTACGAATTTTCAGCTTTAGGCATTTTTAAGTGATTGCCTTTGAGCCTTTGAGGGTTTTGGCATTTATATGCTCTTTTAAGATGTTCTGACAAAGTCTAGGTCAGCATGTATCTGGATGCAGCAAAAGACCAGTCAGATCATCCCGGATAAATTTAACAATTTAAAGACCTGAAACCTCAGAATTTTGTAACACGCTGTCAACGCAAGATTTAAGACTATAAAATCATACACTAATGACATGTATCCCACAGAATCAACAGTCATTAAGATGTGTATTTTAGTTAACAGACCGGATTCGTGTGTCAATTGCCTACCAGTACATCATATAATGAAGATGCAGCCACACTTAGCTTTAATTTTTCTGATCAATTTTATTAAGTGTAACAAAATCAACAGCTAATGTGCTATCATTTCCAATTAGGTACCAGATTTGTAATAGTTTTTTTTTTATTTTTTTTTTTGTGAAACCAAGCATAAGCAAATAAAAACAAAGTAAAAACTAACTAAAAACTTAAAAACTAAAAGCTTCAGCACTAATGAAAAAACGAAAAGTTATTCCGTGTTTCTCATCCCGTTTAGCTGCACTAACAGTTCAAACCGAGCTCTATCGAAAGCTTTTGTGAACAAATCAGCTGGGTTATCTAAAGTATCAACCTTTTTCAAATAAATCATCATTCTCTCAAAACAATCCCTTATGAAATGATGTCTTATGTCTATATGTTTTGTTTTGGGAAAGTTTTTGGGATTCTTTGTGATTGAAATGGTGGCCTGATTATCAATAAGTATAGGAGTATGAGTGAAATTCAAACCGTAATCCCGCATTTGTTGTTGTATCCACAAAACCTGTGAACAACAGCTACCAGCAGCAACGTATTCTGCTTCACATGAGGAAACAGCCACCGAAGTCTGCTTTTTGCACTGCCAGGAAACGATTCTTCCTCCTAAAAATTGACATCCACCAGTAGTAGACTTTCGACTCTGGTTACATCCTCCGTAGTCCGAATCTGTATACGCTACAAGATCCAATTCGCTATCAGCTGAATACCAGATTCCCAATTTGGGTTTCCCCTTTAGGTATCTAAGAATCCGTTTCACAGCGATCATATGTGACTCCTTTGGATTAGCCTGAAACCTGGCACAAAGACAAACTGCAAACATAATGTCAGGTCGAGAAGCAGTTAGATACATAAGCGAACCTATCATGGCGCGATACTCAGTTGGATCGACATTTTTATCGTTGTCTGCATCTGGATGAAGTCCATGATTCACGGGTAGAGGAGTAGCATAAGTAGAACAATCATTCATCTTGAAACGAGTCAAAATGTCATGTACATACTTAGTCTGATGTATGAACATCCCATCTTCCTTCTGGTCTACTTGTAAACCAAGAAAGAATTTCAGCTCCCCCATAGCACTCATCTCGAATTTCTTCTTCATAACCTTTTCAAATTCAATGCACATGTCCTTGTTAGCGATCCGAAGATGATGTCATCAACGTACACCTGAACCAGTAAGAAATATTCTCCATTCCTCTTGATGAAAAGTGTACTGTCTATTTTACCTCTCTCAAAGCCATTTTCTAAGATATGAGTTGACAGTGTCTCATACCATGCCCTCGGTGCCTGATGTAACCCATACAGTGCCTTATCAAGTTTGTAGACACGATCTGGATAATCTGGATCAGTGAACCCTGGAGGTTGTGAGACATACACCAGCTCCTGGACTTTCCCGTATAGAAAGGCGCTTTTGATGTCTAACTGATAAACTTTAAAGCCCTTGTAGGAAGCGAAGGTTAAAAAAAGTCGAATTGCTTCGAGCCTTGCCACTGGTGCAAACACTTCATTAAAATCAATCCCTTCTTGTTGGTTGAACCCTTTGACTACCAAGCGAGCCTTATTTCTTACTACTATTCCGTTGTCATTAGTCTTATTTCTGAACACCCATTTTGTACCGATTTCTTGAGCACCCTTGGGTAAATCGACTAACTCCCAAACTTTGAGCTTCCTGAATTGTGCCAGTTCCTCTTGCATAGCTTCCACCCACACATTATCACGAAGAGCTATATGGTGATTCTTCGGTTCAACTTGCGAGATGAAGCATTTTAGGCATTTGTTGATGATGCCTGAATCTTTAATACTGACATATAAACACGTCGACTCAGAAATACTACTTCTTGTCCTTACACCCGTATTAGGATCTCCTAAGATATTCTCCACTGGATGATCTTTATTTGTGCGAGTTTGAGCAATAGCATCAACCGGTATATTCTCCTCCAAATTTGAACCTATCTCCCCGAAGTGTGTACAGTACCGAACGGATTAACGAATTCTTCCTCTTTGGTTTCATTGACAACAGAAGATTTGTCTCTTGACGTGGAGGTTCCTGAATCAGCATCATTCTTGTTTTTATGTATAGAGATTGGAATGATCGATCTTGGTGATATTTCATCATCGTCATCTGGCATTCCAAGTATCAATTCTTCATTTACCTCATTTGGATCTGCATTAAAGGTATATGGAACATTAAATGATTTAAAGACAGAATCATAGTCAAAGAGCCAGTCGGGATCAGTAGCCTGTGCAGTGTCTTGTGGTGTGTAACTTGTTATATCAACATTAAAAACGACTTCTACACGCCCAGTTGTTTTATTAAAAACCCGTTTATTTGGTGCACCAGGCACATAACCAAGGAAAAAATACTTCGTCAGCCACCTCACCGAATTTTGGTTGGTTTCTATTTTTCAAGATAGTGCACGACATCCCGAATGGTTCAAAACCATGAAGATTAGGTTTGTTTCCCTTCAAGAGTTCATAGCACGTTTTATTGTGCTTCTTGACGGTCAACACCCTAGTCAAAACATAACACGCTGTGTTCACAGCTTCTGCCCAAAATATGACAGGTAGCTTAGAATCAGCGAGCATTGTACTTGCTGCTTCAATCAGTGTCATGTTCTTCCTTTCAGCACCCCCGTTTTGTTGTGGCTCATAGGGCGCACTGAATTGATGCTCAATCCTTTTTCTTATGCAGAAAATGGAAAACCAACTATTCTTGAACTCCGAGCCATTGTCACTTCTGATTCTCTTTATTGTGGTTCCAAAGATGTTCTCCGTTTTGTTGAAGAAGTCCATCAAGGTCTCCCCTGTTTCATCCTTCGAACCTAGGAAAAACACCCATGAAAAACTTGAATAATCATCTGTGATCACAAGACAATAATACTTTCCACCTAAACTCCTAACATTTACTGGACCGAACAAATTCATATGCAATAAATCAAAAGGAGAGTTAAGGGAATTCTTAGTCTTTGGTTTATGAGGCTTCTTGTGTTGCTTGCCTTTCTTGCATGGCAGACACTTATCCTCCACGCCAAAGCTCTTCAATGGAACTCCTTGAACCAGTCCACGCTTTGTGATGTAATTCATCTTCCTAAAATGCAAGTGTGCCATTCTCCTGTGCCACAGCATCGAATCAGACTCTGATGCTTTTGATAACAAACATGTCGGCTCTTCTTTTGCATAATCTTGAACACTCATGTCCATGATGTACGTATCATTTCTTCTTGGAGCCCTCATGATTATCCATTTTTCAGGAATCTTTACTCCCGGTTTCAACATTAATGCTTCGGACTTAGTAAAATGGACAGAATGTCCATTGTCGCAGATTTGAGAAACACTCATTAGGTTGTGCTTCAACTGCTCCACGTAATTCACACCATCCAAAGTAATTTTGCCATTGGTGACCTTTCCTTTTCCAGTTATTCGACCACCCTTGGCTCCCGCAAAGTTAACATAACCGCCATCAATTTTAATAAAATCAAAGGCCCTTTCGTCCGAACTTCTTGATCACACAAGTTCGAGGACCAGAAAAATACCGAACTTAAAAGAGACCCCGGAAAATAGACTACGTAGAACTTTAAATTTAAAACGCGAAAAATGAACGTTCTGCTTCGAATGTTATGAGCAGTTAAGGATTAAAAGTCCTGAAACACTTAAGACATAACTTATGACTGAAACTTAACAAGTCATGGCCGCATGACGACGTTTCAATAATATTAACTGAAGCTTACATAACTTCAGAATTTGCACAAACAAATTTATACTTAGGAAAAATAAGTAGACAATAATATCCGAAACATAAGGATATTCAGCTAAACATTCCCATTCAAAGATAATAAAAATCCCAAAAGGGATACAAAGTGTACATTCGTCCTTTCAACGAACTTCATCTGAACAGTTCTTACAAAAGTTGATGCATCTATATGCAACCAAGATCATCACTAACCTATTACACAACGATCCAAAGGACGAATAACATGACACCGAACCTATACACAGGAACGGGAGACACAACAGTTGTAAAAATCTTCACAAGTGGAACAACTAAAAACACCGAACCTATGTGGAGGAACAGGTGGTACAAAAAGGTTAACAAATCTTCACTAAAAAACAAAAGAAAATCACCGAACCTATGTGAAGGAACGGGAGAGAACCAATCATTTCACCAAACCTTGAGCAGAGTCATAATAGCTTTTGACAGCATCAAACAACCTCATCATAGCTCTTGACAACATCAAACAACAGTTGTTTGGCGTTAGGCACCAGCTTGGGGGTTTCGTTCATTGGCACTCCCTTAGAAGCCGCAACATAACCAGCTCTCACCCCAGCATTAAACCCACTCACGTTCATAGCATTGTTCACCGCAGCAATGGCTGCTTTCATTGAAGGACAGTTCCGAATGTGGTGTGACACAAGCTCCATCCCCTCTGCTAAAACAAACTGTTTAAAGGAAAATAAAGTCTCGATCTCCTTCAGCAAATCATCCTTCTCAGCCTTGAGCTTTCCAGTCTCTGTCTTCAAACCCTCAACCAATTTCAAAGCATCTGCCTCCTGAACTAGAGCTTCGTCTTTATCTACAAAAGATAGCAAAGAAATCACTAAGTATCAAAATAATTGAGAACACAAAGAAGGCACAGCAAAATGAAGCACAAACCATTCACCAGGGCGTCCGCAACTTCTTTGGTTTTGGCCATCGGTTGCACAAGCTCCTCAATTGAAGCAATGTATTTTATTCTTAGAAGCTTCATGAGCCAGCTCAGCAACCTCCAACTTCTTTTTCAAGTTGGTAACCTCTTCTTGAAATTTATCCCGGTCTTCACCAGCCACGGCAATGGAAGCTTGAACAGAACGACGCTGTTCCTGGCTGCTCTTCAGAGACTCAAGCACATTACCATGCCCACAATCTGCGGCTCGCTTCGTCAACTTACTCCGTTGGAGCTCCGAATCGACCCACCTCTGATAAACTTCAGAAACCAGGAAATTAGACTGAGACTGATTCACCATCAAGGCATCGCCCAACTCATTATCCTTCATCCTTCTATAATAAGCATGGTCAACAGGGGTGTGTAAGTTAAAAAGCATCATCTTTGATGACAAGGCATCAACCACCCTCGACCCATTCTTCAGATCCCATTCCGGGACGAACACATCTTTGGCAGTCGAAGGATCCACATCCATCACATCATCCAACGGATCTACAAGATTAAAAATAGTCAATGTCTCTGCCTCGAACCAACAAGGAGAATAAGACGCGCCATACTCATTCTCCTCACTAGCACGAAAAACAGAGATACGACCAGGAAACTTACCAGGAGAAGATATGGAGAAACCGCCTGCGTCTCCCGCCTCCAAGGTTCGTGCTGAAATGTCAGCCACATCCTGAAACACATTAACACCCTTTTCACCATCACCACCACCTTTCCCTTCCTCCAGAACATTCATATAAACTGGGTCACTATCCCGAGAAGATTTTCCTCCGGTCAAATGAAGGTCAAACTCATCCAGAATGTTGCCTTTTGAAGAAGGAAGAGTACCGGACTGAACAACCTTCACCTTCTTAGGGCTCTTCTTTGCCCTCGATGACTCAATCTTCCTCTTCCAAGCATGAACGTTCAAATCCAGGGAAGAATCCTCTACAACCTCGTCGTCCGCAGTATGAGCACTTGATGAATCGACAGACCTCAAAGGCGTGGGCTTCGGAAAAATATGACCCATGGTAGCACCCCCTTCACCAACCTCACCAACAGTATCATCGCCCTTACCACCACTACCTTCACCCTCAGTCTCGACTCTCCCCTCACCTTCAGCTCCGTCAGTATTCTCTCCTTCAGTACCTGGGGGACGGATGGGAAATTGCAGTTTTCCCACCTGCTCCAGAATAGGTTTGCTTGTACCTATAGGCTCGCTGGACACCTGGAAATCTTCATCATCATAATCCTCAAACTTTAAGGCAGCCAACAACGACATCTCTGCATAAGACAAAAAATAAACAAGGTTATACTCCGCATCACGTAAAGTGGGCCGAAGGTCAAGAAGCGATCCTCACCCTTATTTTTATACAATATGATCGGCCATCGATCTGGTTCGCCCCAAATCCTACTCACACCTCCTAATACCAGAACGTGCTCTGGATACTTCTTAATGTTTGACCTATGAGTTACAAGCTTATTGTACAAAGCAGAATCACAAGCAAAATCCTGCGGCAACTCCCAATCAGTGGACTCAAAGTCCTTCCTCCACAATGATATCATCTCCTTAGGCAAGCACCGATCATCCAACCAGAAGAACTGCGTCTTCTAGTTCTTCAGGCTGGAGGTATCCTTGAGATGGCATTCGGGTTTCTTCCTCCTTTTCTCAAAAGTAAACCAATCTCCGACCTGGTTCAACTTATAAAAAGCCCGAAACACATTAACATCAGGCTTCGCCTTCAGAGCCCTACACTTCAATTCGAAGTGACAAACCCTTCCCAAACTGAAGGGGTTCATTTGAGAAAAGTGAACCCCGTGAAAAAAGCAAAACCTTAAACAAAAACCTCGTCATTGTACCCGACAACTAGCAAAATCACACACGCGTGTGTAAAATGCAAATTTATCGGCGAGGGGAGGGTAGATGGCACGATCAGGGGCAGCAAGTTCCGGATTTAAATCCAAGGGTATTCTATAATCCCTCAAAAATTTGTCAAGTTTATTTTGAGTCAAAGTGGAGAAGCTTACATCCATATTGTCTTTCCCCATTGAAAAATCAGTAAGAAAAAACAAGATTGGGAAAGAAAGGAAGGAGAGGACAAACCTGAACAGGGGAAGACGGAAGAAGAACAGTCGGTCTTATGAGGCGATTTACAGCAAAGGAAAGTGAAGAAGTTAAAAAGTTCTCGAGGAAAGTAAAAATGAAAAAGAAAAAAGGTAAAAAACCGCCTTATATAGTGGAAAAGAGAGAAACCCTAACGACAGGACAAGTGTCAAGATCCCAACAATTTGAAAAAACGATCTGACGGTCAGAAACACCTCGAGACAACCGATACGTCCCATCCAAAATACACGACCGGGGACGTCTCCACGTGCCGCGATTGGAAAACAGCTGGCAAGCAATAATGAGCCTCGACTAAACTCCATTAAGTTATAAATTAACTTATGGACTTAAGGGGACATGAAGAGGTATAGAACCTCGTCTCCGAACCACACTCCCCAAAAGACGCGGCTTACACCAATAAGACGCGACCCAGTAACACTAATCATGCGTTCACAGAGAGGCCCTCCCTGCCCCCCTGTGGCAAGCCTAACGGCCTGCTAGTTTTGCAGGTCTAATCCATTAAAGATCTTATCAAGTTAGTTGTCTTCTTCCTCATCCACGAGGTGCGTGCTAGCTTTTGGATCTTCAATTACAATTCTAACGGGGCTCCTTCTTTTGCGACGGAGCTACGGTGTCTGGGCATTAATAATGAAAGAAAGTCTTATGTTCATGTTATGAATGTAAGTACGGAGGAAACGGACTGGGATGAGTACAGGTGCGATCATGAACTTGACACAACTGTGTTCGAAGAGCAATTGGATGGATCTCTTGATCTATTGAAGTTCAGCGAGCTCTTGCAAAGAGGGATTGAGCTACATTGGAGGAGCATGGATGCTTGCGAAAAGTGCGAAGAGTCTGGTGGTTGGTGCGGTCACCATAATAAGACGGAGCTCCTTTGTTTTTGCTTCGACGGAACAACTAGCAGGGGCGACTGCAAAGGTACCTTCGTTACAACTCCAATTTTATTTCTACAGTGCCTCGGTAATTTATGTGAGTATTTAGGAGTAAGTTAGTTTTTCCTAAAAATATAAAATATGGGATGGTTAAATTAGTTGATGTCACAAAACTTCAATGGATACTATTTAAAATCCATCTAAGAGTCAACACGCTCTGTGTTAAGTTCTAACATATTTAATAGATTCATTTAACAAAACCAACAAGTTTTAACAACAATACTTCAGTCTGGATTTCTGAAAGAGAAAAAAACCACAAAAATGAAGTGGTTTGAATAAATGGTAACGTGTTTACGATTGAAGTTAAAGTCTCATTTTCAATCACTTTCTAGGAAACTTACTCAAATTAAATTTGTAATTGAATATTCAACAACCCAAAAAGTCTCAAGTCAAGATACTTGCAGTTTCCTTCTTTCTATTTTCCTCCCCGGAAGCTTCAAACTACCCCACTTCCACTTAATGTTCATTTTACTTCTTCAACTCAATGTTTAATTAATTTGCTCATCTTCTCTTCTATTTCCCGAGTTATACCGTTGTTGTCCGACAATTCAATCTCCATTCCTTCGTGGGCTATAATGATATATAACATATAGGTTACCCAAATTTGTTTATGGTGGGAGATGTTGGTTCAATCTCTATTTCTTCGTTCTTTTTCGTGTTTCCTTTGGTGGTACTACATTGTAGGTAGGTACGTGGCCGGTTTTGGAAACCATATATAATACATAGCTATTTCGAGTTTCATACCTGATTATAGAATCGTATATTGGCTTCATACTTGTTAGGTATCCTAGAATAAATAATTCCCACCTCACACGAAAAATACTACTAAAAGTATATAGGAAAATAATCTTAACATAATCCAATTGGCCTACTTTAGCTAGTTGCCGGGTCACACAACTTGTTGACAACCGTTAACAACAAGTTGAGGCGGGAGAAAAAACTCGACCTCATTCTCAACCACCATTAGTGCCAAGGCATTCGCTTAGTTAAAGATATAATTTTGCATATCCACCTTCATATATTTCCTATTTAGCATAAGAATAGATTGGGCAAAAAATGTATAATTAATTATAGTTATACTAAGCTAACGAACTTTCTAACATGTAAAGTATAGTTACACATAAAACCAATTTACATGATACATCATGGCTCCTAGCTTAGTTAGGTTAATGAATGAGAGTCTTTTACATTAGCAATGTCATCTCTCTCAACCTTCTCATTTCTAATGCCATTCTCCTTATTTTTTCACATCTAAGAGCACTCACATCCCATTCATCAAATGTATGTGAGTGTGTCCATCAAATTATAACGGGTGAGTTGTAAGTGGTTGTGAGTGGAGGAGAGAGAAAATATTTGGTGGAAGCAATGTTCAACCCTAAATATGAAAAGCTACTGTTCACCCCTATATATATTTTAATATTTTTGTAAGTAGTTGTGAGTGACGAGAGAGAAAATGTAATGATAAAAATATGAAAAAGTATTTTTATTTTAATTAGGAGAGAGAAGATTTAGGGATGAAGTAGAGATTTTTAGTGTAATTTGATGGATGGGATTTAGTGGATGGGATGTGAATGCTCTAATGTCCGAGTTGAGTTGATTATTGTCGTCTTACGGTCAATAATTTTTTTCACATCTATTGTCACCTGATCACCTCACCAGGTCTAACACCACCTCTTTCTTATTCACCACTATGGTCGTCTACAACCGCCATACCACCAACCATCAACTGCACCATCGATCTATTCCAAACATAATTACAATTATACGTGGAAACTGAAGTATTCACACTTAGATGCAAGCTTATCATAGTTCACATGTTAACTACTGACATATCACAAACCGAATTCTGGAGGTTCACATGTGAACTTAATGGAAATAAAAATGGGAATTTATATTGTAGTTCATATATGAACTACTTGTATGTATAAACAAGAATTGACCATCTCAAGGAACTCCTCGATCCATTATATTAAAGTTTCAATGTGAGTTGGTGTCTAGAACTCAAAATGGTCTTTAGCTTAATATATATACTGCAAATACTCCACTAAGCAAAATGGGAAGAACATAGCAAAGCTTTTAAGTTTTCTTATACACAATCCATTATAGTTAAAGCTGAATGCACTACATATGGTTTTAGTTTCTTAGGTACACATCCTAACTTTTCCTGTTATGAATTACGCAATTGAATATGTTTTAAAATTTATATATATATTTATACTGGTATTAAGGCCCCAACGTTGCCGTGGGGGCGTAAGACCGTGTCAAATAGCAGCAATGACACATCACCGCCAACGACCATCAACAGTGAAGTTACGGCGTAAAAAATAAAAAAGAATAACAAAGTTGATATTGCACCTGTGCGTTGTGACGAACATGTAACGGGAAAAGATAGACGTAAAAACATTGAAGTACACACGACGTTGCGTGGTGTTAACTCGCAAAATTACGAGACGTAAAAATGTTACACCTTGTTAACTTGCAAAATTTCAAACGAAACGTAAAACGAAAAATTTTCTAAAGATGAAAAGTACATGAGACTTAAGTTGAAAGTAAAAAGAGCTATGGGGTTTAATGATAAGAAATGAAAATTTTGGGTTAAAAATAAAAAGAAAAAAAAAACAATTACTTTTAAAAATTTTAAACATGAGGTATAACACCTCAATAGAAAGGTAGATTTATTACTTTTACGCGGCACTCTTTAAGGAGCCGGTGGCTTGGTGTATAACACATGGAAGCCAGGCACACCTGGTCGTAAACAATAATAATGGTAAACAAATAGGTGTAATACTTTACTAGCGTTGAAAATTCACAATAAAAAATTTAAAATCAGAATGAAAATTTTGATTTGTACTACATATTTAACATAGAGATTGGCTTTTGTTTTTCTAACACGTCCAAAATCATGTTTGACCACCTCTACCCTCATCCCCTCTCCCTCCTTCTCCTTCTCCTCCCCTTGTTCTTCATTACTCTAAATGCACAATCAAATAATTCAAGCTTCCCCAATTGCGGTTTCGACAGCTGCGGTTCTGTCGATATTCGCTACCCGTTTTGGAAGATGGACAGTGAACTCGCCACCCAGTTCTGCGGTTATGACGGCTTCGGTATCAAATGCTCTGAACATAATATTTCCGAAATTAGTTTGGGCGGCGATCGCTACTATATCCGGGAGATAAACTACGGGTACGAAACCATCTTCCTATCCGATTTAGACGTTTCTCCTGTTGCCCGAGGGTCCAACAATTGTCCTAGGATTCGCCATTACATTAACTTAGGAGACCTGCCTCTAGTTTTCATGATGGGTATGGTTAATATAAGTTTTCATTACGATTGCAATGAATGCCCGCGATTTGCGATTGAGATACCATGCTTGGGGCGAAATGGCGAAAAGGCGTGCTTGACGAATATTAGTAGGGCGGAATCGGATTGGAAAGTTACGCATGCGATGAGGAAGTGGTAACAACAATCTTCCGTGATGTCATCGACTTGATGTTTGATGTTAGGACGAATTTCAGCAGCGCCTTGGAAAAAGGTTTCGGGCTACAATGGGAACCGTTGGACGGTTGTAAAGAGTGCGAAGAGTCCGGTGGCCGGTGCGGTCATCACAGTGCGACCGGGTTTATATGTTTTTGCTCGGATGGTATAACCAGCAACCACCGTTGTAAAGGTAATTCGTTGCCAATTTTAAATCCCTTTTTAACGCTGCATGACAATATTGACTTTAATTGGTTAACCGCTGAGTCCGAGATAAGTTAAGGCGTCTAATCCTAAGCCTTTTTGTACACATTTCACTCCCTAAAACATTTGGAATATTATGAAGTCTCTAAATTTCAATTCTTAAGTTCATGATTTTCCCTTGAACAAACCAAAAAGTCAAAAGTCAAACTAGGTGTTTCTATTTTGTTGTCTTGTCTTTTTCTCCATGGAGGCTTCAAGCCACCACACATCCATATCCCGTTTTATTTGTTCTGTTTAAATGTTTCATTCCCTCATGTTCTTCATTCTGTTACCTCCAACTCTACTGCTAGATAAGAAGCTTGAAAAAAAATATTGGTGAGGGCTGAAAATCACGAGACTCAAGGTTTTCTTATCGGACGGGGCCGGAAGATTAACTTGGTGGGGGCCGGACTCAATTCATATAAAACTTACATACGAAAATCGCAAACTTCCACGTTGAACACATAAACATTAAATCTGATTATTAACAGATCATTTCAATATTGTTTAAAATATTTCAAAACACAAGATAACCTACACCGATATCTCGAAACAGAGGTATATCGTATATGTATATAATTAGAAACAAACGTATACTAGTTCGCATGTGAATCACTAGCATATCGAAAACGAAATTTTAACTGTTCACATGCGAACTTAATGAAAATCGCAATGGGAACTTCAATTGGTTAAATGTGCATAGTAAACAAGAATTGATTTTCTTAATCAGCTCATCCAATATATAAAAGATTGAAGGTGAGTTGGTGCATAGGCAACATTGAACTGAAGATGGTCTTAAGGTTTGTATATATTTTTTCAATCAAATCCTCCATTAAGCAAACTGCGAAGATAATAATAGATCTTTAAGTTTTCTTAAATAATCAATCATAAATCATAACGCATCACTTGATGTAATATAAAAAATAAACTTATGCTAAGACCACATGTAGTAATACATCAACTAATTCACGCCCCATCCACTTGGGCTCATATGATTGACTTACAAAAAAAAAAAAACCCATTCACTTGGGCTCATGTGATTGGCTTACACAAAAAAAAAAAAAAAAAACCATCCTCTCCCAATTCCACGGCGTCAATAATAATATAACACCATCACCAATTTTCGTCTAAAAACGCCCAAGTGGGCGGTGATTCCTAGTGTGGTGGGGCGTTTTGGGCAGGAATCACCCCATTTCACCCCACTACTGGTGTTCTAACAATAAACTAATTGTGTAATTTGAATCTGTATTAAAAAGTCAAATGCGAAAGGTATTTAAGATTAGGTTGTCATTAAAAAAAAGTGAATATCAAATATTATATATTTATATACACATGTATTGTTTTATTAATGATAGTAAACAACTAGTTATGGCCAATGATCTATAGATCAGTGTTGGAAAGACTTGAGTTCTCCTTAGGAGACTCAGGTTCAATCCACATCTACATCAAATAGTGAGGCAATAGTGCGCAATGATAGTGACAAATCCACCGGGAGGGTGGGGGGTTCGATCTTGAGCTTCACCCTGGTTTTCATCCGACTGTTACTTCAACGAGACAACTCGTGTGGAGGCAATACGATTTTCAGGGGAAAGCCACCAAGGCTGACATGAAAGTCGGCCCAGACCCGATAGAACACGGAGTTTGGCCAGCCTTGACAAGGTGACGACTTTGTGACAATGGATCACTCATAACAAAGTAAACGATAAAAAACGAAATCAACTAATGTTAGTAAACAATTACCTAACTTAATTGAATAATATTTTCTTTGTAGATATACTACAATAAAAAATTTGAAGTCATACTTGCAAATTTGTTATATGTTATATATAAACACCAATACACATTAGATGGGTGGACACTGGACTTGTTCCTTCAACATTTCCTAAATCATGTCTCACCTCCTTTTGCAACGGAGATACCATGTTTGGGAAACAATGAAAGAAAGTCCTATGTTCATGTTATGAATACGAGTATGGAGGAAACGGACTTCGATGAGTACAGGTGCGATCATGAAGTTGACACAACTGTGTTCGAAGAGCAATTGGTAGGATCTCTTGATCTATTGATGTTCGGCGAGCTCTTGCAAAGAGGGTTTGAGCTACAATGGAGGAGCATAGATGCTTGCGAAAAGTGCGAAGAGTTTGGTGGTTGGTGCGGTCACCATAATAAGACGGAACTCCTTTGTTTTTCTCCGACGGTACATCAAGCAGGGGCGACTGCAAAGGTACCTTCATTTCAACTCTTAAATTCCAGTTTTTGAAATTATTAAAAAATAAACGGTAAGACTGTCATTAATGCGCCCATAACGTTGCCGCCGAAATGACTTGGAATTGTCCAAGTTTGCAGGCGCATTAAATATCATCAGAATTTAATGCAAAATCCTTCTTTAAGGGCCAAGGTACTTGGGATATTATGCCTATTAAATCCATATTTAAGGGGGGATGGGGCGCCACCAGAATTGGGCACGGGTACCCCATTACCAGCACGGTAACATCGCCGCCACCTGTGCTGGTAGGGTTCCTGTAAACCGTTTTCTCGTTGTTGTTACCGTGCTGGTACAAAGAAACGGTCTTTTTTCTTGACCAATAAAAATATGCCACGTTTTTTTTCACCTTTGACCGTGATTTTTTTACCGTTTTTTATTTTTTGACCGTTTAATTTTGACCTTTTTTTTTATCTTTTACCCCTATACAAATCATACATTCACATAAAATACTTGCCACGGTTAACTTTCATTAAAAATTAAACAACATTAAACAATAAACATTAAACAACATTAAACATTAATTATTAAATAATTTTGCGACTTTCGCCATGGCGCAAAATGGGTGAAGTTAGTCATGTGTGCATGGTAGTAGTCGCCGCGCGTGACTTGGATTGCAATGTCTTTTTGAAGATTAGGGTGCCTCTCTATCGTGGCTTCATAGAGGGCGTTCCAACGGATACACCTGGACCAGAGAAGATTCCACCTACTAACGAGTGAATCCTTGGGCGGTCATTTGTGCCGGTTATTTCATTGAATACCACCGAAACCCGGTTCCAAAACGAAGTTCTCGGGAAACCGGCAGAATGGTTTCTCACCATCAAGTATGCCCTCGTTAACGCGATCTCCTCATTTACATTCCACGGGTTCATTTTAACGATACGATTAATGTATAACCGGTTTTGGTGTGATTTTGGTATAGAATGGGGTTTTTATAGAACAAAACGTAACGGTACATTGAAGGTTGCAACGGTTTAAATTTTAGTAACGATAATAAAATTAATTACCGTCAGCTAATTAAACGGTTACTTTTTTTTAATTTAAATAAAATATAAATGAAAGAATCAGTTAAGTGCTGCCTCCAAAAAAGTGTTTCAGTGAAGTGATTTGGCAGTGTATAATTGGTTAAAATCAGTGAAGTAGAAATAGAAATCTATAGGCGCCCTTGAGGCCTAACTTTCGATCCAAATTTCATGTAGTCTACATTAAATTCGTCTCCTTTTTTTTGAACTATGAATTTCATTAAAACAAAGGCGCGACCTCAAACCGAGGAACGCCTAAAACCAAAACAAAACATTTACAACATGTACAAAGGCGAAACCATCCAATCCTTCCAT
This sequence comes from Ambrosia x helenae, assembly GCA_030844895.1. Taxonomy (NCBI): domain Eukaryota; kingdom Viridiplantae; phylum Streptophyta; class Magnoliopsida; order Asterales; family Asteraceae; genus Ambrosia; species Ambrosia x helenae. The sequence goes on from JAUTDX010000365.1 coordinate 59,055, forward strand.
ACCAAATTCTTAAAGCTACCTCTACTTTTAATCCAAAGGAAAGTTAAAGACTTTATACTCGAAATTACATCGTGCACCTTTGGATCCTTGCCATTTAAAACCTTGTTGTTCCTAGCGTCACATAAAACCCAGAAAGTGACAATGATAATTCCTTGGATCAGTTTTTTTCAATCTTTCCACCCGAAGCTTGTTTATGCAGATTCAATAAGTCTCGATTATCAAAGGAAATGATATTATGTAATCCGCACCATCGGCCGATCGCATTCCACACCCCATAGGAAAAACCACAACACGAAAAAAGATGAATAGCCGATTCATAATCAAAATCACAAAGAGCGCAAACCTGACTAGCGACATTCACCTTCCTTCTGCCCAAAGCAATAGCCGTAGGTAATCGGTTCATTTCGGCCCTCCACGCTAAAATGTTACATTTCAGTGGAACCCATGAGACCCATTTGAAATTGTACCAATCGCCGCCCGTCTAGAAATCGGCAGAAAAAACCACTTTTGCCTACTTGAATGACAAGCTAGAATAACCATCTTCCAAAGAGAGAGATCTTCACACTTGAAACGCCATGCCCACACAATGGATTTTATTTATAGAATCGGTACCCGCCCATAAGAACCTTTTGATAATCTTTTCAAGATTGTCAATAATTTTTTGGGGCCTTTATACAAGGAGAAATAATAAACCGGAAGACTTTCAAGTACCGATTTAATAAGCGTGACCCTCCCTCCTATAGAAAGAAGCTTTGCTTTCCATGAAATCAACATATTTTCGAACACCTCGATCACCTTTCTCCAAATTACAACGATTCATGTTGGCGCCGACTTTAATCCCCAAGTAATCAAACGGCGCCTCTCCGGTGCGACAACCCAGCAATGTGGCCACACCAATAATGTCTGAACTAGGAACTCATAAACCAAACAAGGTAGACTTATAGATGTTTATTTTTAACCCCGAACACATGTAAAAAATCCGTAAGATTCTTGTCACATTTTTAACATTAGATTCAGACCACACTCCCAAAATAAGGGCATCATCGGCGTAAAATAAATGCGAAAGAAGCGTACCTTCTTTACCAATTTTTAAGCCCATTAATTGTTCCTCCATAATCGCTTTATTAACTAAGCTCGATAACGATTTCATGACAATCAAGAATAACAACAGAGATAGTGGGTTGCCTTGCCTCGCCTCAACCCATTTTTACACCAACTATCTAAATATACATTAAGTTAGTAATTTTTGATTTCATGGAAGAACTAATGTCTGAAGAAATTGAAATTTCAGCGCAACAGTTTTTGAGTTTTGATATTACTTACGTAGTTATATTATTTATTTAATCATTTAATTATTTAAATACGTTTTAATAATTTGAGTAATTAAATTTAAATAAAAAATGGGTGATGATATGGAAAATGTAAAAATATGCAAAGATGTTTGTATAGTTGAAGATAAAAATGAGGTTTTTAAGGATTTGTAAGGTTGTGATGTGACAGCTGACTAGGCAACTAATGACGCCTAAGGACACCCTTAGCATTAGAGATAGTGTAACGATACAATTTAGTCTCATTTTCAATCGCTCTAGAAAAAGTAACTAAAATTATACGAGCATTTGTATTTGAATATTCAACCACTCCAAAAGTCACAAGTCAAGATATTTGTTTTTTGGAAAAATGACCAAAATGGCTCGTTGACCGAGTGATTTGCCAAAATAACCCTCTCTCCTCTCTTTGGAGAGACGGGTCACGGCTCCCAACGAGCCTGAACCGTCTCCGAGAGCCTTTGGTTTTACATCCAATGGCCAACCAACACGTGGCGTCTCTGATCCCGAGGCCTGTCAACCGTCTCTCTCCAGACGGGTCACATTTCCCCATGCCGGCTCGCCTTCGGTTCAACCGTCTCTCCAGACGGGTCACATTTCCCCATGAGGACTCGCCGTCTTTCGAGACGTCTCGGGTATCTTCGTCTCCGGTGAGTCCCGATAAATAGTCCGACGGTTCAGTTGTCCACCTCAACCCTATAAATACCATTCTCCGTCCCAAACTCCGTCCCATTCCTGTCCGACTCTCAACTACAACTAACACTATCACTACCACCACCGTCTCATTCATTCAAATGGCACCCCAACGATGGACCGAGGAACAGGAAATTGCACTAATTTCAGCATGGAAACATCTCGAAGAAAGCCCACACCAAACCAACAAGTGGTACCGTATCTTGCACGAATACAATCGGTTGGTTGGAGGCTCAGACCGAACCATCGAGTCTCTTAGACGTAAGTTGACCGATTTGAACACGAAGTGTCAGATCTTCAACGGGTACCACAATCGGACACTTGAAGTGGTACCCTTAGACATGCCCGAAGACGCGACAATTAGATATACAAAAAGACAGTATCAATCCAAGTAGCACAAAGAATTTAAACATGTGTCTGCCTGGCAAATGATGAGGGACCGTCTTAACGCGTAGCTTATAAAACCTTTGTAATCCAATTAATTTTATTAATGCAATGAATCTTATGTTTATTTATGTTTTTGTAGTATTACAACAATCTTGATTATCAAAACATGACAAATATTACAACAACTATACTATTACAACAACAATAAACAAACTATACTATTACAACGACGAACGTAGGGTTGATTGGATATTACTTCCTAAATTTACTTGCTAAGAACTTTGTTTGAATGGTGTATGTGCGTTACATAGACAAAGAACTCTTCTTGCAAATAAAATAGACCACCACATCATCGAGGCATTCTACACGGGTTAACCCACGCGCAGATGCAACAACAATCCAAGTAGCTGTACACAGATGTAACAACAATCCAAGTAATCGGACAATATTTTCGTAAGCCGGTAGGCTTCCGTTGGGAAAGTAAAAAACGTCATTGATTGGAAAGATGAAAGGTTTTTTTTTTTTTGGGGGGGGGGGGAGGAGGGGGGTGGGTGCAAATTTTGTGAAGTGAATTGGGGTATTTATATACACTCGTGAGACGGTTCAGACGATAGCCGAAAATGGCTTGAGACGACTCGGCGGTTCTGACCCGTCTGGAGAGAGACGGTTGACAGGCCTCGGGATCAGAGACGCCACATGTTGGTTGGCCATTGTTGTAAAACCAAAGGCTCTCCGAAGACAGTTCAGGCTCGTTGGGAGCCGTGACCCGTCTCTCCAAAAAGAGGGGAGAGGGTTATTTTGGCAAATCACTCGGTCAACGGGCCATTTTGGTCATTTTACTTTGTTTTTTAGTTTACTTTTTTCTCCTTGAAAACTTCAAGGTACCTCACTTCCACTCGATGTTAAATTTAACACACGTTTCTATTAGAACATGTGTTGTGATAAGAGTTGAGCTACAACTCTATTTTTTAATATGGTGTTATGTAAGTGCTAACATAGTGATGCAGGATTATCTCTTAGTTTGAATTGACCACTATATTTATCTATTATTTGAATTTCTTTATCTTTTATTTAGTTTCCTATTTAAATTATGTTTCATACTCTTTAAATTAGGGTCTATGGTTTTTGTTTAGTTTAGTTTTAGATTGAGTTTTGATTAATAATAACTTTGTTCTTGAAACCTTTGGTTCGTTTATCGTCTTTGATTACTATTTGTTTTTGAGCCATCTGATCGCTTCCGAAACTGCATCACATAGTAGGGTGATAAAATTGTATCTCACTCATTTGATCGTGTTGTGGCTAGTGGTGAGCAATAACTTTATCTAGTTTTTTTTTAAACATTGTTTTTTAAAATGAGATATAATATTTAAATTTGAAATACAAATTAAATAATAAACATAAAATACTAATTAATAAAAAACATTGCAAACACATAATTAATAAAAAACATACAAAAACTACTACTAGTTGTTATTTTGCTCGTCTTCGAATTCCTTTACGATACGCTCCTGTTCTCATTCAATTATCATTCGACGACGCATTGGGAGGTTGCCAAAGTCTTTCGTTAGAGTGTCCATGTTCCTCAATCTTATTTTAGACACTTTCGCTCGTGCCGTCATTTCCATGGTACCTCTTATTTTACTAATCTCCCTCGAGAATTCGTTATCGATTTCATTAGCAACTTGTTTTTTTTCCCATGTCCCTTCTAACTGGTCTACTTAAGGTAGAAAGGGTAAGACCCTCCTCAAAGTTTAGGACAATCCCCACATGAGCATCCGAGCTTCTAGAGGAGACAAACCCATCCGGGGAAGTAGTTTTGGTCCGCTTTGATGAGCCTCCTTCGTTCATTTCTTCAACCATAATTAACCTGACCCATTTGGAGCAATTACGAAGGATTCTCCACAAGTAGTCCTCATCCCATGTTTTCGTGGTCTTGTACTTACGAAAAACTCCATCCTTCCACTCGTCGCAAGTAAATTTGTAGATATCAAGATCACTACTACCACTTGCTCGCATTCGATTAGCGTTCCTGTTATAAATATTTGTAAATAAGTCTACTTATTTTTTAATTTCGTCCAACCGGCCGGAATTCACATCGGGGGAACACATTTCACTCCCCACTTGTTTGTAGAAAATTTCTCGAATTTGTCTCCAAAAAATCTTCTCCTGTTGATAATTGGCTACAAAAATAATAACAAAAAAATTAATAGAAAAGTCTTTAAGTAAGAACATTAATATATATTTACATAAAAAATATACCGGCTTATCCATCTTCGGAAACTTCAACCCACGCACGACAAAAGGCTATTTTTCATCTTTCGTCCACGGCGTCACTTGCCGTTTTGGACGTGCATTTTGTTCGGGCGGTTCACCACCTCTACCACCACCCCTCGTCGTCGTGCCTCCTTTCCCACCACCCCTCGTCGTCGTGCCACCTCTCCCGCTTTCCTTTGCCCTCGCTTTTTTGGGGCTACATCGTGTGTATTCGAAATAACAAAATCCGGATTCGAGTGTGACATTTGGCTAACGTTTTTTTTTTATTTCGCTATTCTTACCAAACCCGTGTTCCGTTAGGAACTCGAGCGCCGGCGTGTTACATCCTTCTCATTGCGTGTGATCCATATTGGTTTGTATTTTGAAGGTTTGGGCATTGTATTGTTTGATTTTGGTGTAATGAAATAAAAATGATTTTTTTACAAACTTTAAAACTAGCCATTGGCCAATTGCTAGTTGTCACCAACAATCATTTTTCCGTCGCCAGCCTACGCAAGCAGGGTAGCGTGGGCTCGCTTGCGCCAGCGTTCACACACTAGTGTTATGGTTCACGTGATCCACGTGGATTTGTTGGTGGCTCGCGGCCACTCGCTCGTATGCCACAACACATAGTCTTAAACCGGTCTTACACGGAAAGTTTGCCATCCCCGTCTTTACATCTTCAAATCCGTATTTTACTTGCTCGCCTTCTGCATTTTGCTACCCCAAACTCCACCGTTGTGGTAATCTTAATTCCTTTTTGGGATTCATATGGTGTACGTTACCCGAATTTGTGTACCATATGAGATGTTTGTCCGATCTCAATTTATGGGTTCGTTTTCATCTTTTCCATGGTGGTATTCCTACACTGGTAGGTAGATGGCCAGGTTTGGAAACCATATAGCTATTTCAAGTATAAAACCGCGTCTTGGCTCCTAGCCTAATTAGTTTAATGAATGGTCAATTTTAAAACATATTAAACGCACACTTTGCCTTGATAATAATGATAAATCTACATATATTTTGCAAGTGTTTTATGTACTTTTTGGATCTCTATCGCCAAGCTTACTAAAAAAGTGGCAAAACTTACTAAATTGATCAAATTCAGTCGATCTAATATGTTACATCCCTTATCGACTTTGATTTCTACTAAAGTCACTTTCTACTAAACTTCAACCCATTTAACTTGTTTAACACACAAATTTCAACTTTGATTTCTAGCCAATCGTTTATCCATAATTTGATGTGGTGTTTATTTCAATATACTTTGAAACTCCCCAAAACACCAGATAACCTAAAAGATATCCCAAATTTGACTATAAGACCAACCGTAGTGGCTCGCGAAAAAGGGCGTGAAATCCCCATTAGCGCCCCTTTAGCGCCTCAACACCCCCTACATGGCGTTAAACGTCAAAATTTTTCTTTGACGTTAAATTATTAACGCTGGAATGGCCGTTAAACTTCAAAGGATGTGCCATGCAATTTGCCTATATATTGGTCCCAATGGGATTTGGCCATTTGGGCATTAATATTCACGCTTCATTACGGAGGGCCTAAGCATGAAATCTAATATATCACATCTCAACCAATTAACTCCCCCGTTATATTAAAGATACAAGGTGGAGTTGGTGATTTGGCGTATGTATAGAACAAGAGATGGTTTTTATTAGCAGTTTAGTTCAATATACAGTTTTTCAATCAAGCACTCCAAGCCCACGAAGCAACATTTAAAACAGATTGCAAACCTTTTAAGTTCTCTTAGATATATAATCTATAGCTAAAGCACAACAAACTGTTTGTAATTGTGATATAAAAAACTAAGTTACAGTCCCGTGTATTACATGGGTTAATAAATGTATCGTTAATTAATTAGTAATAAAAAATATGTTTTAAAAAACAAACGCCATGTCAAGTTGAATAAACCCGTGACTCATATTAACAAAATAAAATATAATGTAGTTTGTTAACATATATAGTTGTCAAGATATATATTTAAAAAATGAACATTGACGTGATACTTATAAATTTTGTAAGTTTATTTTTTGAATGTTATTTTTTTTTACCTTGTTTCAATCACATTAATTTTTATGTTATATCATAACACATATTTTATCACTTAATATTAGATTTGTCTATTTCGGGAAGTTTTCGGGAAGTTTAGGGGTTTATTAATTTTTATGTTATATCATAACACATATTTTATCACTTGATATTAGATTTGTCTATTTCGGAAAGTTTTCGGAATATAGTCTAGTAAAATAATAAACCCCAAAGCACATGTGTAAGTATTGGACTAAGTAAACGAAAATACCAAACAAGCCGAGTTAATGTAAATAGAAACAGGCTACCAATATACAAACTGAAGAAACATATTAACAACTTCCGATTTTTTTTATTTTTATTTATTTATTTATTACTAGCTGATTACCCCGGGGAGGTCCCGGGGTTGATAAATCTAATTTTACGTGATAACCTATTACAAATGGCTCAAGTTAACTAACCACAAAATCTTCCAATCATTGCATGTTTATAGTATTCTAATCAGTAATAACTCATATTCCCCACAAAATCTAATTTTACGTGATAACATGAACACTTTGTGTGTTTTTTTTTCCTGTATGAACGAAACCCCACAAAAAATAGTCGATTTTTTCTCCGTTTTTTATATAACACTATGGTACTCGTTGGAAAGATAATAAAACGCTCGTTAATTTGGTGTAATTTTTTTCTTTAAAAAATCCCGTATATAAAAGATATAAACGTTTAAAAGTTATGGGAGGAAATATGAGAGAGAAAATTTTAAATTTATTTTTAAATTCTTTTTTCCTAAAATAACTCAATTTAATTAAAAAAGGAAACAATTTAAAAACATCAAAAACTCTCCATTATGATGCCACGTGGCATAAGGTTGAGGCCTCCATTGCACGCCACGTCAGCAAAGGTCTTTTCTTTTATATATATATATAGATTTGGCTTGTGCGGGTGGACTGATGGGCCGCATTTAAGTCTTCATAGATTAGGAGCTCACTGCTATCCTTTTATAATTTTCACTAGTTTTTATCCCGGGAGCGTCCCGGGTTGAAATATCTAATATGACATAATAAAATATATTATTATTATTATTTTAAACAAATCTCCGCCATAAGTTATCATATTCAAATATAAAAAATACGAATCTCTGCGCCGGTGTATAAATCTAGTGCCATTACAAATGAATTCGAAAGTTTGTAATCGATCATTCTAAAAAGAACTAACATGAAATAAGAAAATAAAGTTGATTATTGAAATATCGAACGCATTAGTCTAAGGGTTATGTGATGCGGTAAAAAAAATCATGAGTATATAGTTCGGGTATTTGGGTATGTTGTTTCGGGTATCACATAATCCCAGACCCGACCCAAACCCACAATTTTTTTAAACTAATCCCAAACCCGACACAATACCTGTTGGGTTACAAAAAATAGTCATTTTTTTCTCCGTTTTTTATATAACACTATGGTACTCGTTGGAAAGATAATAAAACGCTCGTTAATTTGGTGTAATTTTTTTCTTTAAAAAATCTCGTATAATATTTAGATTTAGTAGATTAAGTATTTAATAGATTAGATTAAAGATTATAATGGATTAGGTTAAATCATATTTATTCCTTTTTTTTAATTGGTTTACACTTGCCACATCACATCCTATGTGGCATCTCTCAAAGGAGAGATTGCATAAGAGTATGACATGTAGGATTAATCCCTTTGCAATATATATATAGAAGATAGATATGACTATTGCACACGAGAAAGACTTGTTTATTGTAAGGATTAACGTATTTTGTTCTTGTTTTCTTGGTATTCCAGTTCCAAACTAAATATCAGAATGAAGCTGAGTACGTTTGTCTAATTTAACTATTATTTCCTCTTCTCAAGGGCTCTTAATTTAACTTTCTTTTTCATCATCGCAGTTATAGGGTTTGCATCTGCACTACTATCAATATTTGTGATCATGTCTATAACATATTGTATTTCAAAACCACCATCCAGCAATTGCCTAGCCTCATTAAAGCATAAAACCGAGGACGACAAAAATATTGAGGCCTTTGTTAAACAATATGGTTCCTTAAGTACGCAAAGATACAAGTATAGTGATATTAAGAAAATGACAAACTCATTCAAAGTTAAATTAGGACAAGGAGGTTTTGGAACAGTGTTTAAAGGAAAGCTATCAGATGGTCGACTTGTGGCGGTTAAAGTTCTGAATTCCTCAAAAGCAAATGGACAAGAATTCATTAATGAAGTTGCAAGCATCGGTAGGACTTCACATGTTAACATTGTTACTCTATTGGGATTTTGTTTCGACGATAAAAAGAGAGCCCTTGTGTATGAGTACATGCCAAATGGATCGTTAGAGAAGTATGTATATAGTCAACTAACTATGGGGACCAATGAACATATTGGAGTAGAAAAAATGTATGAAATAGCCCTTGGAATAGCATCTGGTCTTGACTATTTGCATCGTGGATGCAATACTCGGATTTTGCATCTTGACATAAAGCCACATAACATCCTCCTTGATGAAGACTTATGTCCTAAGATAGCAGATTTTGGGCTTGCTAAGTTGTACTCGAGGAAACAGAGTATTGTTTCTATGGTCGAGGCTAGAGGAACGATAGGTTATATTGCCCCCGAAGTTTACAATAATAACTTTGGAGGTGTCTCTCATAAATCCGATGTGTATAGTTATGGGATGTTGCTACTAGAAATGGTGGTTGGTGGAAGAAAAAATGTTGACGCTGGTGTCGGTTCTGGGCATACTAGTGAGATATATTTTCCTGACTGGATCTATAGTCGACTTCAAAAGAATGACTTCCTATTAGATACTATAACAACTACAAAGGAAAATGATTATGCAAGAAAGATGACAATAGTAGGTTTTTGGTGCATACAACCTTCTCCAAAGCAGAGGCCATCTATTAATGAAGTGATAGAAATGTTAGAGGGAAGCATGGAAGCAGTGGAAGTCCCCCCAAAACCATTTTTTTCTTCTCCAACACGATCGCAAGCCACAATACATAGTACCTTAGAAAGCATACAAGAGAACTCATATACTGCCATTTAATCTCAGTACATTAAACATGTTACAAGTTTCTTAATATATTGGCTTATCCGTACTTTAAACCTCAAAATATTCACCCTTATCAACATTCAGCTAAGTGATTCCGCTATGTACACTACTTCAATCCAAAACTATTAAATTAATTAATCTTTGCAATAAGGTCTTTCAACAAAGTTCTTTAAGAAAGTGGTTTCATACTATAATTGCTCAGAAATAATGTTCAGCTGGTTCGTTTTTGGGAACGCGTAAATTGTTTTTTCCATAATACCTGCGTGAAATCATGGTGCGATGTATCAGAAATTTTTTGGGAACGCGTAAAATTGTATTTTATCTGATTGTGTTTACCAAGTCTCAGCGACAATATTGTACTTTATTTAGGTGTTTTTAAATGTTTTAGTCACTCACATATACACAAATTGTTCAACAATTATAATGCACACAAACGTAAATTTAGCAAAATCATGGTCACTTGCAACAAAGGTATGCTTGAGAGAATATTCTTCCCACCCATAGCTTGGAAAATGCCACTAAGCAGGGACGGATCTAGGGGATACCCCCTCGGTCGGGAAAACAATGAAAAAATTAGTAGAAAAAATTGAAATATTAGTGAGCATCTATGAAATGAATCCTCAGGAAATACCTCTTTATTCACCACTGCCACTAAGTGGATAGCAAATCAACCCTAACATAAACTAATTGGTATTATACAAATATATGATTGCTAACTCTGTTCATGCTATAAACTGTAAAATTACTAATATGGCCATTTGTTGGTGAATTTAATGTTGGTAATACTAGTGTTATCAAATGATATTAATGGTATTGGATTAACTTGTCGACTAAGTTAATCTTATTAAATGTTATAGGAGTTAGGAAAAGCGGCAATGTAGACTCGTTTTACTATAATAAGATATAGTGTATTAATTGGTTTGTGTTTGTTTTGGCAATGGTTATCTAATTGGGCTTTTCACTTAAATGAGATATTATTAGTTTTCCTTTGGCTTGGATAATAAATTGGGCTTAGGTCATGTGTAGTGGAGGGGGGTTATAGGGCGTTATGAGGATTAAAATATTATAAAGTAATAGAAAGGGGGTTATGGAGCGTTATGGAAAAAGAGGGTGTAGTGGGAAGGGGCGTTATGGGGCTTTATAAATGATTGGGTAATCATTGTTTTTATTATTATTATTATTATTATTATTATTATATAAATATCTAGATTTTCATCATCTTCATCACCACCATTCTTCATCATCTTCATCACCACCATCCTTCATCATCTTCATCACCACCATCCTTCATCATCTTCACCCTCAACCATCACACCATCGTCCCTCCTCAACCATCATCACCATCATCCCTTCTCAACCATCATCACCATTCACCTTCATCTCCAACCATCACAGCCAGTCAGCCACCACCTTCAACCATCACAACCACCACCTTCAACAGTCAGCCACCACCTTCACCTTATATGTATAAATAAAGTTTGAAAAAAAAACTCGATCTGTGCATAACAACGCCGTTATACCCATGGCGTTCAAGACCAAAACGCTGCCATAGCGCCCGGGGGGGGGGGGGCGGTGTTCCCCGGCGCTATGGTGGCATAACGCTTCCCCACAACGCCCCACTACCGGTGATCTTATTAAACCCTTGACATTGTTGAGATATTAACAAGATCCATTTTGGATCCTAATGTGACAAAACCCAGACACTGATATGTATGTGCGATATATAAACTTTTGGCGCTAAAAATGAACTTGGCGACAAATAGAAATTGGGCACGGTTACAACGTATAAGATTCTTCTCATCAAAATCATATAAGTTCATGAGTTCTCTACATAGCTTATTCGATTAATTGATAACACTGCCAAATAAGTTAATCTGATAGTGATTACACAATTTCTGTAGAAATTCAGGCTTTCTTATTTTCTTTGCTTCAGAAATTAGCTGCAATTGTGATGTGTGCCACATCTCTAGTCCATGCAGAACGTGGGGGTCATGCACTACAACAACATTTAATTAAGTCTTTAGTTTTTTAGTACTTAAGTTAGTAGTGGGTCATTTAGAATATAGTGGGTTTAGTTTTAAGTTTACATGTAAGTCTATAAATAGGCTGCAAATGTTTTAGTTTATTATGAATGAAATTATAAATTAAGTCTAATATATCCCTTTATATTTCTTTCAAGTTTCCTCTCTATTTTCCTTGAGGTTGACCCACTCACGGGTTACCTATCCGATTAACCATTGGAACCACAATAGTGGTATCAGAGCAGCCTTGATCCACTCCTATGGATGCACGTGAATCGAATGCTACAATGGCTCGAATCGAGTTGACGCTTTTTGAGATGAGGGATCTTCTAAAAAACGAGTACCGAAGATGGGCAACCTACCCCACCATTTTCTCTTCACCATCTGCTTCCGCACCACCACAACCAATCTTAAATATTGCACCACCACCAAAACCTGCCTCAAAATGGGCACCCTCACCCCCTCCTTTTACACAACAAAAATCACGATCCGTTCTTTTAGAATTACAACTACAAATTGATTTGATTTGTCCACCTTATAGAAATTTTCTCGAGAATAAAATTGCTACATTCATGGTGCTTGTTCCCACTAATGAACATTGGGTTCTTAAGAAGCCAATTGAGATAAAAACCAATAACATGTGCTTTCATTGACATACATGGTCCCTGTTTCTAGTCATGATCTTGATGTGGTTAAGGAGGCTAAAACCAAGGAACCATGGTGCTTCACCAAGTCTTTGTTGGATGCCAACAAGGTGACCGAGTGGCAACCACCGTGGAACGTTACTAAAATACTCTCGGAATTCGAGGAAGAATTGAACGGATGCCACCGTGGCCTATTACCGAGCGTTCTCCGATTACATCCTTGAGGACAAGGATTGTTCGAGCGGAAGGGAATGATATGTGCCAATCTTTCCTTCGATCTCCAAGCAACCCACGTTCATGCACCTTTAGTTTAGCAATTTCCTGTTGTTTATTTTTCATGTTATTTTCTTAATTAATGTATGTTAGTTAGGGGAACTAATGGGATAATGGGTTTAGTGGTTAGTTTCCATATATATTTGTAAGGCTATACAATAGCCATTGGTATGTTGGTTTAGATTATGAATGAAATATGAAAAATTAGTCTCAAATTCTCTCTATTTTCTAATCTGGTTTCTATCTATTTTCTTTGGCCAACATTTCATTGTTGGAACCACAACAACTATTGTGGTTCCAACGTTTAACGGGATAGGTAACCCGTGAGTGGGTCAAGCTCAAGAAAATAGAGAGGAAACTTGAAGAAATATAGAGGGATATGTTAGACTTAATTCATAATTTCATTCATAATAAACTAAAACATTTGCACCCCATTTATAGACTTACTTGTAAACGTAAAACTAAACCCACTACATTCTAAATGACCCACCGCTAACTTAAGTACTAGAAAACTAAAAACTTAATTAAATGTTGTTGTAGTGCATGACCCCCACGTTCGGCATGGACTAGAGATGTGGCACACATAATTCCCTCACGCTCTAACAATCATTGTCCTCAAGGATATGCGATTTGAAAATGCTTGATAAAAAGCCACGATGGCCGCCACTAAACCTGATAAGAGGCATTCGAAGCCGTCTCGATGGCGATGCCATGGAGGGTGCCATCCATGTTCCTTGGCTATGCCTTCTCGTAATGTTTTGTTATGCACAAATGAGTTCCATTTGTGCTTTTGGCATGTCAAAGGGTTGAAGACTTGAGCCGTTATGGTGTTTGGTTTATTCTGTAATTTCGAATTAGGGTGTCGAGAAGGTACAAAATGTTCGGGAGATGGAGTAGTTTTTGTTATTGGTATGAGTGTGGGTGTTAATGTGACATCTGATGCATCTGTTGGTTTCATCGGAGTTGGTTTTAGTGAAGGTGCTTGTTTGGGGACTGAGTTTTGAATGGAAAATGATAGTGGGGCAGTTGCGGAAGCGGGTGTTGGGGGTGGGGATGCAGCAACTGGTGGTGGTGCAGCGGAAACGATTGACAGAATTTTTTGGGAGGAAGGTGCAATGGCAGAAACGGTTGGCGGTGGTGGTGTAGAAAAAATGGGTGAGGTTGCCCATCTTTGTGACTCGTTTTTGAGAAGATCCATCATCTCAAAAAGCGTTGACTCGATTCGAGCCATTGTAGCATTCCATTCATGAGTGTCCATAGAGGGGATCAAGACCGCTCTGATACCACTTTTGTGGTTCCAACAACGAAAAGTTGGCCAAAGAAAATAGATAGAAACCAGATTAGAAAATAGAGAGAACTTGAGACTAATTTTTCATATTTCATTCATAATCTAAACCAACATACCAAGGGCTATATAGCCTTACAAATATATATAGAAACTAACAACTAAACCCACAATCCCATTAGTTCTCCTAACTAACATACATGAATTAAGAAAATAACATGAAAAATAAACAAAAAGAAATTATTAAACTAAAGGTGCATGAACGTGGGTTGCTTGGAGATCGAAGGAAAGATTGGCACATATCAATTTGATTCATAAATTGATTAGGAACCCCCCAGAAATCAACAAAGATTAACCTATTTCGTGTTGTGTGATATTATTCTGGATTTAGTTTCGGATTACTATGTCCAATTTTGAAGGTTTTAGTGGCTGGTGGCTATGAAATGCACCACAGAAGAAGCAGATTGTTTTTTTAGTGGTGTATGTCGTTCAAGAACTAGATTGTTTTTCCTTGTTTTCGATGGAAATTAACCTAAAATAAATGGGCCACAACTATTTTTGGTTGTCTGATCCATGGCAACGTATTGCAGCGGCGACGGAAACGGAATCGAACCCGGTTTGGTCCGTTTAGTGAGGGCCCACTTAACACTACACACCCTTACCTTTGCATCGAGGTTTAGTAGCGTCAAAACGGACAATAACTTGAATTTATACACTTGAATGAATCCATATTATATTTAAACTCACTCATTTCCAAACACATTTTACGTAAAAACTTAGACATTTGAAAACGTATTATATTTGTCCAGAATCGTTTAAAAAAAAGTATGTTAAAACGTGAATTCATATTGTTTATATTGAAACGTAAATTTATACCAACACGTACATTTAAATGTTAAAACGTAGACCAACTAAAAACATACATAAAAAATACCATGAAAAACTACATTTGACCCCACTCGTTTCCGAAAAAAATTACTTTGAAGCGTATATTATACCGACACGAAGATAAAAATAACCATGTTAGAAAACAGTTTTTTTTTAACAAAATAATAAACATACGACGGGAGGGTGGTAATTTTGAAAAAGTTCGAACTCAAGGGGTGAAAATGGCTTTATATAATGTTTTTAGAAAGTATAGGACGTGTAAATGTCAACTTTGAAAGTATAGAGTTTGTGTTTATTACTTTTAAAAGTTGAATTGTTGTTCGAAAACCCTTCTAGTTTTAGTAATTTAAAAGTTATCATTTTTTTGGTGCCAAAAACTTGGATGTGGAAACACAAAAACATTGGTTTGGGAAAAAAAAGATGGTTTTTGCTAAAACATTACCAAGTTTAAATTTATAGGTAAACGATAATTATTTAAAAACTAAAACTAGCACACATGCAGAGAACCTAACGTGCGTAGCGTAGATATTTAAAGTAAATACCGAGTATCATATTTCAGAGAACACACTTTCCCATACTCAACGTTCCATCACTTTTATTAATTGGGTTTTGAAAAGAAAAATAAAAAGCATGGGTTTAAAAAGAAAATTAGTTTTTGAAAAGGTTTTGGTTTTAAAAACAAATTAAAAGATAAAGTAGTAGGTTTAGAAAACATGCTAGTCTGATAAGTAGACTATTATATCAATAGTAGTAGTAGTTTTAATTTTTGATGTAGAAAACGAGTCTTAAACGCTCCATTCAGAGTTAGGAGATGAGAAAAGAAATAAATATGGATGACGTTTTAGCAACTAAATGGGTCACGTGTAGCGGAAGTGCACGAGTCTTCATAAAGGTGTCTTCAGACTGCTGGCCTGTAAGTCGGTCATCTCCTGACTCACAAGTGTCGTCGAGCCTAACCTACACAAGTCATGTGGCTTATTGAAAAGCTTAGATCCTACTTTTTAGGATATTCCCAAACCACTGCAAAACCACTCGTTTAAGCGTTGAGTTTTCTAATTTATCATCCTAAATTAAAATAGAGGCGAACTCCAACTAGGACCCCTTCAACCACACTTAACTATCATTTTTCGTACTGAATGATTAATTGTTGCCGGAAATCCTCTAAACGGTAAACGGCTTTGTACTACTGAGAGTTAGATAAATTATTCTTGTTTTGATTATTTTATATAATATTTACTTTTCATGTCTTTAAACAACTCCAAGCCACTTCGTAAACTTCGATGATTGTTAATGACACTAGTCCATAAATATTGTTGACAACTTAAATATTTAGTGACCAGTTAAATATAAGTTTGGTTTAGTGATTATTAAATGACTTAACAAAATCTACCCTTAAACCCCAAGACTTGTGAATGATAACCTTAACAAAGGTGGAACATAATCCTAAGGTGTGTAGCCCGAAGACAACTTGTGCACCCATAGGAATCGGCCCCTTGTCATGAATCCGCCCCTTGTCATGAAGACAACTTAGAGCTTCGTCTTTATCTACAAAAGATAGCAAAGAAATCACTAAGTATCAAAATAATTGAGAACACAAAGAAGGCACAGCAAAACGAAGCACAAACCTTTCACCAGGGAGTCCGTAGCTTCTTTGGTTTTGGTCATCAGTTGCTCAAGCTCCTCAATTGAAGCAACGTATTCTTTTCTTAGAAGCTTCATGAGCCAGCTCAGCAACCTCTAGCTTCTTTTTCAAGTTGGTAACCTCTTCTTGAAATTTATCCCGGTCTTCACCAGCCACGGCAAGGGAAGCTTGAACAGAACGAAGCTGTTCCTAGCTGCTCTTCAGAGACTCAAGCACATTACCATGCCCACAATCTTTGGCTCGCTTCATCAACTTACTCCGTTGGAGCTCCGAATCGACCCACCTCTGATAAACTTCAGAAACCAGGAAATTAGACTGAGCCTGATTCACCATCAAGGCATCGCCCAACTCATTATCCTTCATCCTTCTATAATATGCATGGTCAGCAGGGGTGTGTAAGTTAAAAAGCATCATCTTTGATGACAAGGCATCAACCACCCTCGACCCATTCTTCAGATCCCAATCCGGGACGAACACATCTTCGGCAGTCGAAGGATCCACATCCATCACATCATCCAACGGATCTACAAGATTAAAAATAGTCAATGTCTCTGCCTCGAACCAACAAGGAGAATAAGACGCGCCATACTCATTCTCCTCACCAGCACGAACAACAGAGATACGACCAGGAAACTTACGAGGAGAAGATATGGAGAAACCGCCTACGTCTCCCGCCTCCAAGGTTCGTGCTGAAATGTCAGCCACATCCTGAAACACATTAACACCCTTTTCACCATCACCACCACCTTTCCCTTCCTCTGGAACATTCATATAAACTGGGTCACTATCCCGAGAAGATTTGCCTCCGGTCAAATGAAGGTCGAACTCATCCAGAATGTTGCCTTTTGAAGAAGGAAGAGTACCGGACTGAACAAACTTCACCTTCTTAGGGCTCTTCTTTGCCCTCGATGACTCAGTCTTCCTCTTCCGAGCATGAACGTTCAAATCCAGGGACGAATCCTCTACAACCTCGTCGTCCGCAGTATGAGCACTGGATGAATCGACAGACCTCAAAGGCGCGGGCTTCGGAAAAATATGACCCACGGTAGCACCCCCTTCACCAACCTAACCAATAGTATCATCGCCCTTACCACTACCACCATCACCCTCAGTCTTGACTTTCCCTCAACTTCAGCTCCGTCAGTATTCTCTCCTTCAGTACCTGGGGGACGGATGGGAAATTGCAGCTTTCCCACCTGCTCCAGAATTGGTTTGCTTGTACCTATAGGCTCGCTGGACACCTGGAAATCTTCATCATCATAATCCTCAAACTTTAAGGCAGCCAAAAACGACATCTCTGCATAAGACAAAAACGACTTTAATCCCCAAGTAATCAAACGGCGCCTCTCCGGTGCGACAACCCAGCAATGTGGCCATACCAATAATGTCTGAACTAGGAACTCCTAAACCAAACAAGGTAGACTTATGGATGTTTATTTTTAACCCCCGAACACATGTAAAAAATCCGTAAGATTCTTGTCACATTTTTAACATTAGATTCAGACCATACTCCCAAAATAAGGGCATCATCGGCTTAAAATAAATGCGAAAGAAGCGTACCTTCTTTACCAATTTTTAAGCCCATTAATTGTTCCTCCATAATCGCTTTATTAACTAAGCTCGATAACGTTTCCATGACAATCAAGAATAACAACGGAGATAGTGGGTTGCCTTGCCTCGCCTAAACCCATTTTTACACCAACTATCTAAATATACATTAAGTTAGTAATTTTTGATTTAATGGAAGAACTAATGTCTGAAGAAATTGAAATTGTAGCGCAACAATTTTTGAGTTTTGATATTGCTTACGTAGTTATATTATCTATTTAATCATTTAATTATTTAAATACATTTTAATAATTTGAGTAATTAAATTTAAATAAAAAATGGGTGATGATATGAAAAATGTAAAGATATGTAAAGATGTTTGTATAGTTGGAGATAAAAATGAGGTTTTTAAAGATTTGTAAGGTTGTGACGTGACAACTGACTAGACAACTAATGGCGCCTAACGACACCCTTATCATTAGAGATGGTCTAACGATACAATTCTCTTCTATATTAAAACAAAGACACTTGAACAGTGTCTTTGTTTTAATATATATATTGGCCACCAATTTTTGGATTAACTTTATTTCTGTCACCAACTTTTAGGTTAACTTTATTTTCATTCAATTTGACCACCAAACTTAGACCACTAAACTTTTAGTTTTTAGGATTTAAAACTTTGGCCACTAACTTTTAACTTAACTTTATTTTCTTCCAATTTGACCACCAAACTTTTAGCTTTTAGGATTTCAAACTTTGACCACCAAACTTTTAGCTTTTAGGATTTCAAACTTTGACCACCAAACTTTTAGCTTTTATCTGCGAGTATTTTTTTGAAGCCCACGCAAGAACAACAGTCACTTAATATTATTTTTTATGTCCACGAAACCCTCCATGCAACAGGAGCTCCCGCAGCGACGCGCGATCTTTAACGTCCGCCAAATACTCAACACAACAGGAGCTCCCGCCGCGTTTCGCACAACAGCCGCACCCACGGCGAAGCGCGGGCAACTAATACCTAGTTTAGTCTAATTTTCAATCGCTCTAGAAAAAGTAACTAAAATTATACGAGTATTTGTATTTGAATATTCAACCACTCCAAAAATCACAAGTCAAGATATTTGTTTTTTAGTTTACTTTTTTCTCCTTGAAAACTTCAAGGTACCTCACTTCCACTCGATGTTAAATTTAACACACGTTTCTATTAGAATACGTGTTGTGATAAGAGTTGAGCTACAACTCTATTTTTTAATCTGGTGTTATGTAAGTGCTAACATAGTGATGGAGGATTATCTTCTAGTTTGAATTGACCACTATATTTATCTATTATTTTAGTTTCCTATTTAAATTATGTTTCATACTCTTTAAATTAGGGTCTATGGTTTTTGTTTAGTTCAGTTTTTGATTGAGTTTTGATTAATAAGAATTTTGTTCTTGAAACCTTTGGTTCGTTTATCGTCTTTGATTACTATTTGTTCTTGAACTATCTGATCGCTTCCGAAACTGCATCACATAGTAGGGTGATAAAATTGTATCTCACTCATTTGATCGTGTTGTGGCTAGTGGTGAGCAATAGCTTTATCTTGTTTTTTTTAAACATTGTTTTTTAAAATGTGATATAATATTTAAATTTGAAATACAAATTAAATAATAAACATAAAATACTAATTAATAAAAAACATTGCAAACACATAATTAATAAAAAAACATACAAAAACTACTAAACTACTAGTTGTTATTTTGCTCGTCTTCGAATTCCTTTACGATACGCTCCTGTTCTCATTCAATTATCATTCAACGACGCATTGGGAGGTTGCCAAAGTCTTTCGTTAGAGTGTCCATGTTCCTCAATCTTATTTTAGACACTTTCGCTCGCGCCGTCATTTCCATGGTACCTCTTATTTTACTAATCTCCCTCGAGAATTCGTTATCGATTTCATTAGCAACTTGTTTTTTTTTTTCCCATGTCCCTTCTAACTGGTCTACTTAAGGTAGACAGGGTAAGATCCTCCTCAAAGTTTAGGAAAATCCCCACATGAGCATCCGAGCTTCTGGAGGAGACAAACCCACCCGAGGAAGTAGTTTTGGTCCGCTTTGATGAGCCTCCTTCGTTCATTTCTTCAACCATAATTAACCTGACCCATTTGGAGCAATTACGAAGGATTCTCCACAAGTAGTCCTCATCCCATGCTTTCGTGGTCTTGTACTTGCGAAAAACCCCATCCTTCCACTCGTCGCAAGTAAATTTGTAGATATCAAGATCACTACTACCACTTGCTCGCATTTGATTAGCGTTCCTGTTATAAATATTTGTAAATAAGCCCATGTATTTTTTAATTTTGTCCCACCGGCCGGAATTCACATCGGGGGAACGCATTTCACTCCCCACTTGTTTGTAGAAAATTTCCCGGATTCGTCTCCAAAAAATTCTTCTCTTGTTGATAACTGGCTACAAAAATAATAACAAAAAAATTAATAAAAAAGTCTTTAAGTAAGAACATTAATATATATTTACATAAAAAAATATACAGGCTTATCCATCTTCGGAAACTTCAACCCACGCACGACAAAAGGCTATTTTTTTCATCTTTCGTCCACGGCGTCACTTGCCGTTTTGGACGTGCATTTTGTTCGGGCGTTCACCACCTCTAGCACCACCCGATTGTCGTCGTGCCTCCTTTCCCACCACCCCTCGTCGCCGTGCCACCTCTCCCGACTTCGCTTTTTTGGGGGCTACATCTTGTGTATTCGGAATAACAAAATCCGGAGACGAGGGTGAAATTCGGCTAACGATTTTTCGATTTCGTTATTCGTGCCAAACCCGTCTTCCGTTAGGAACTCGAGCGTCGGCGTGTAACATCCCTCTTATTGCGTGTGACCCATTTTGGTTTGTATTTTGAAGGTTTGGACACTGTATTGTTTGTGAAATTGTTTCATTTTGGTGTAATGAAATAAAAATGATTTTTTTTATAAACTTCAAAACTAGCCATTGGCCAACGGCTAGTTGTCACCAACAGTCATTTTTCCCTCACCAGCCTACGCAATAGGGGTGTTCAACGAATCGAATAACGAATTTTCGAATTATTCGAATCGAATTTCTCGAATTTTTAATATTTTTACCTGAATTCGTATTCGATTCGTATTCGCTTAAAATTCCATTTATTCGATTCGTATTCGATTCGAATAAGAAACTCGAATTCGAATCGAATTCGAATATATTCGATTTAGTTCAAATTTACCATAAATAATAAATTGTTTTACTTTTAGTTTTAAAACTAACATAAACTCATTATTTTTAACATATAAAATACCAATATACAAATTTGATAAACAATAATATGTCAAAAACGGGAATAGTAAAAATAGTAGAGAGTATAGTTTGTTAGAGTTTTATGATCTGTAAGGTAAATTTGTAAAATATGGTTATGGTAAAAGTTTTATAGACTATGGATTCTTAGATTTTGACCAAAATTTAGAAGTTCTTTTTTTCAATATGTATATTTGTGTATATAATAATGTGTATGTGTATATATATATATATTTAAAAAAATATACATGTACAGTTTTTATTCGAATTTCGAATCGAATCGAATTTAAAATCATAAATTCGTATTCGATTCGTATTCGATTTACTAGACTCGAATTCGAATTGAATCGAATTCGAATTCTTAATAATCGAATCGAATTCTTGGTAATCGAATCGAACTAAGTCGAATTTCGAATTTTTCGAATCCGAATCGAATTCTGAACACCCCTACTACGCAAGCAGGGTAGCGTGGGCTCGTTTGCGTCAGCGTTCACACACTAGTGTTATGGTTCACGTGATCCACGTCGATTTGTTGGTGGCTCGCGGCCACTCGTTCGTGGGCCACAACACATAGTCTTAAACCGGTCTTACACGGAAAGTTTGCCATCCTCGTCTTTGCATCTTCAAATCCGTATTTTATTTGCTCGCCTTCTGCATTTTGCTACCCCAAACTCCACCGTTGTGGTAATCTTAATTCCTTTTTGGGATTCATATGGTGTACGTTACCCGAATTTGTGTACCATATGAGATGTTTGTCCGATCTCAATTTATAGGTTCGTTTTCATGTTTTCCATGGTGGTATTCCTACACTGGTAGGTAGATGGCCAGGTTTGGAAGCCATATAGCTATTTCAAGTATAAAACCGCGTCTTGGTTTCATGCTCGTTTGGTATCCTAGCATTAATAATTCCCACCCACGCTAAAAATCGACATACGCATAATCCAATTTACATAACACGCGATGGCTCCTAGCCTAGTTAGTTTAATGAATGGTCAATTTTAAAACATATTAAACGCACACTTTGCCTTGATAATAATGATAAATCTACGTATATTTTGCAAGTGTTTTATGTACTTTTTGGATCTCTATCGCCAAGCTTACTAAAAAAATGGCCAAACTTACTAAATTGATCAATTCAGTCGATTTAATATGGTACATCCCTTATCAACTTTGATTTCTACGAAAGTCACTTTCTACTAAACTTCAACCCATTTAACTTGTTTAAACACACAAATTTCAACTTTGATTTTTAGCAAATCATTTATCCATAATTTGATGTGGTGTTTATTTCAATATACTTTGAAACTCCCCAA
This sequence comes from Ambrosia x helenae, assembly GCA_030844895.1. Lineage (NCBI taxonomy): Eukaryota > Viridiplantae > Streptophyta > Magnoliopsida > Asterales > Asteraceae > Ambrosia > Ambrosia x helenae. The sequence continues at coordinate 81,743 of JAUTDX010000365.1, forward strand.
AACACTAGATAACCTAAAAGATACCCAAATTTCACTATAAGACCAACCGTAGTGGACTCGCGTAAAAGGGCGTGAAATCCCCATGGCGTTAAACGTCAAAATTTTTCTTTGACGTTAAATTATTAACGCTGGAATGGCTGTTAAACTTCAAAGGATGTGCCATGCAATTTGCCTATATATTGGTCCAAATGGGATCTGGGCATTAATATTCACGCTCCATTACGGAGGGCCTAAGCATGAAATCTAATATATCTCATCTCAACCAATTAACTCCCCCGTTATATTAAAGATACAAGGTGGAGTTGGTGATTTGGCGTATGTATAGAACAAGAGATGGTTTTTATTAGCAGTTTAGTTCAATATACAGTTTTTCAATCAAGCACTCCAAGCCCACGAAGGAACATTTAAAACAGATTGCAAACCTTTTAAGTTCTCTTAGATATATAATCTATAGCTAAAGCATAACAAACTGTTTGTTGTGATATAAAAAAACTAAGTTACAGTCCCGTGTATTACATGGGTTAATAAATATATGTATCGTTAATTAATTAGTAATAAATAATATGTTTTAAAAAACAAACGCCATGTCGAGTTGAATAAACCCGTGACTCATATTAACAGAATAAAATATAATGTAGTTTGTTAACATATAACCCAAGACATTATAGCCTAGTGGTATCTTGGTGGTGAGATAAGACTTATAGGCCATAAGGTCCTGGGTTCGAATCTCATAAAGGGGGTTTTCTCATAATTATGAGTTTCCTCCTGAATTGGTGACTTGGTGGTGGAATATGATCGCGTGGCAACACTGGTGGCACGATGATACTCCAGTGTTCGTGAGTGATTCCAATTTGTTGGCCGTTAAAAAAAAGTTTGTTAACATATATAGTTATCACGATATATATTTAAAAAATAAACATTGACGTGATACTTATAAATTTCTAAGTTTATTTTTTGAATGTTATTTTTTTACTTGGTATTAACTTTAATTTTTTAATACCCCAATATTTTTATTATTTAACAAATTGTATTTTTAATTTTACCACTCTTCCATCCACAACATTAAATATTTCAAAATTTTTAAAAGTCACTCATAAAAACGATAATCATCATTTTTCTTCGTTTTTGAATATTTTAACCAACATAGTTTTTAACTTGGAGAAACTTTTAAGGAAAAAAAAGTTTATATAAAAAAATGAGATTTCATTTTATATCAAACGAATTAGGTTAGATTTTTTATATAGCACTATGGTATTCGTTGGAAATATAATAAAACGCTCGTTAATTTGGTGTAATTTTTTTCTTTAAAAAATCTCGTATATAAAAGATATTAACATTTAAAAGTTATGTACAGTTTTTCAATCAAGCACTCCAAGCCCACGAAGCAATATTTAAAACAGATTGCAAACCTTTTAAGTTCTCTTAGATATATAATCTATAGCTAAAGCATAACAAACTGTTTGTTGTGATATAAAAAACTAAGTTACAGTCCCGTGTATTACATGGGTTAATAAATATATGTATCGTTAATTAATTAGTAATAAATAATATGTTTTAAAAAACAAACGCCATGTCGAGTTGAATAAACCCGTGACTCATATTAACAGAATAAAATATAATGTAGTTTGTTAACATATAACCCAAGACATTATAGCCTAGTGGTATTTTGGTGGTGAGATAAGACTTAAAGGCCATAAGGTCCTGGGTTCGAATCTCATAAAGGGGGTTTTCTCATAATTATGAGTTTCCTCCTGAATTGGTGACTTGGTGGTGGAATATGATCGCGTGGCAACACTGGTGGCACGATGATACTCCAGTGTTCGTGAGTGATTCCAATTTGTTGGCCGTTCAAAAAAAAGTTTGTTAACATATATAGTTATCACGATATATATTTAAAAAATGAACATTGACGTGATACTTATAAACTTATAAATTTCTAAGTTTATTTTTTGAATGTTATTTTTTTACTTGGTATTAACTTTAATTTTTTAATACCCCAATATTTTTATTATTTAACAAATTGTATTTTTAATTTTACCACCCTTCCATCCACAACATTAAATATTTCAAATTTTTTAAAAGTCACTCATAAAAACGATAATCATCATTTTTCTTCGTTTTTGAATATTTTAACCAACATAGTTTTTAACTTGGAGAAACTTTTAAGGAAAAAAAAGTTTATATAAAAAAAATGATATTTCATTTTATATCAAACGAATTAGGTTAGATACTTTCCATTATCAATAACACTAGCTTTTATCCCGAAAGTGTCCCGAGGTTGAAATATCTAATATAACATAATAAAATATCTAATATGACAACATAATTAATGCTTTGCTAATACATGATTAGAGGAAAGATCTGGTACAAATAGCTTTTTTGGTAAGAACTGTGAGAATCAAAGGAGGGTATTTTTTTTTAATTTTTTTTTTCAAAATATTTTTTCCCCATATTGTTAAACATGTATTATAGTATTGAAAACTAAAAAAAAAATTTGGTGTAGAGTAATTACGTGTAGAGTAATTACATAATTACTCTAGTGTAAACTAATGTATTTACCTTAATGACGTAATTACACTAAAAAATTTTTTTTTTTTAATTTTTTTTTGTATTATTCATCTAGAAAGAATGTTTAAGCACATGGGAAAAAAAAATTCTAAAAAAAAAATAAATTTTTTTTACCCCCTTTGATTCTCACAATTCTTACAAAAAAACTATATGTATTTGATCTTTACTCTACATGATTAATGAATAATAATAATTATAATATTTATTTTAAACAAATTTCTGTCATAAGTTATCATATTCAAATATAAAAAAAAGGATATGTTTATCGTTTGTGATTTATTAGTAGAGTAAAATATATTTGAAAGCAAAACCCTACAAAAATAGTTGTTTTTTTTTCTCCGTTTTTTATAGCACTATGGTACTCGTTGGAAAGATAATAAAACGCTCGTTAAATTGGTGTAATTTTTTTCTTTAAAAAATCTCGTATATAAAAGATATTAACGTTTAAAAGATATGGGAGGAAACATTAGAGATAAAATTTAATTTTGTTTTTAAATTCTTATCTTTTCCTAAAATAATTATAATATATATAGATTTATTAAAAAAACTCAAAAATTAAAAAATCCTACATGATGCTACGTGGCACATTCAAGGAGGGATTGAGGCCTCAATTGAATGCCACACATCATCAAAGTTCAATTCTTTTATTATAAGTTATAGATTATAGATAGATTATAGATTATAATTATAGATGTGTTTTTAATTTGTTTGTTTTATTACATAATACAGATAGATAATTTATGTACGACACTTTATGTTTATATAAAAAAAATGATATTTCATTTTATAACATCGCCGTCGTGAGTACTCGTAGGCTTTCCGTAGACCGTTTTGTTGTTGTAGACAACGGATAGTGAAGAATGCAACGGTCAAATTTAATTGGTTAAATATTCAAGATTTAAATGCAACGGACATTTTTTTGATCGTTAATAAAAAAAGGGATGGGTATTTATAAAGTTTTATTTTTCCTTGTTTCAATCACATTAATTTTTATGTTATATCATAACACATATTTTATCACTTAATATTAGATTTGTCTATTTTCGAAAAGCTTGAATATCTATACATATAATAAAAGAAAGCCATTTTAATGACATGGCACTCAAAGAGTCATTCGCCTCTTTGAGTGTGCCATGTGTCATCCCATGTGGCATTGAGATATTTTAGGAAAAAAAATTTAAAAACAAAATTAGATTTTTCTCTCTTATGTTTCCTCCCATAATTTTTAAACGTTAATATCTTTTATATACGAGATTTTTTAAAGAAAAAAATTACACCAAATTAACGAGTGTTTTATTATTTTTCCAACGAGTACCATAGTGCTATATAAAAAACGGAGAAAAAAACGACTATTTTTTGTTTGGTTTTGTTAAAACAGGAAAAAAAACACAAAGCGTTCAGGTAAATCATTAATCATGTATAGGCAAGTCACTAATTATGTTCAAATCAGTAAATATGAATTCTATTTTCAACATGCGTTAGCATTGGAGTAATACATTGTTTTAGGTTAGATATTAATGTTAGAGTCATACATTATTTAAGGTTAGGCGTTAACATTGGAGATATATTTTAAATTGTTTTAGGTTAGCTGTTACCCGAAGCTTTCATGCATATAACTGTAAAGCGCATCATTCTATTTCATATGCAAAATTAATATGTCATATTAGATTTTTCAACCTCGGACGTTTCCCGGGGTATAATCTAGTAGTCTAGTAAAATAATAAACCCGAAGCACATGTGCAAGTATTGGACTAAGTAAACGAAAATACTAAACAAGCCGAGTTCGGTAAGGTAAATAGAAACAGGCTACCAACCTACAAACTGAAGAAACATATTAACAGCTTCTTGATTTTTATTTATTTATTTATTTATTTATTTTTTATTTGGCTTGTGTGGGGGACTGATGGGCCGCATTTAAGTCTTCATAAATTAGGAGCTCACTACTATCCTTTTATAATTTTCATATGACCATTGCACACGAGAAAGACTTATTTATTGTAAGGATTAACGTATGTTGTTCTTGTTTTCTTGGTATTCCAGGTTCCAAACTAAATATCAGAATGAAGCTGAGTACGTTTTGTCTAATTTATCTATATTTCCTGTTCTCAAGGGGTCTTAATTTAACTTTCTTTTTCATCTTCGCAGTTATAGGGTTTGTATCTGCACTACTATCAATATTTGTGATCATGTCTATAACATATTGTATTTCAAAACCACCATCGAGCAATTGCCTAGCCTCATTAAAGCATAAAACCGAGGACGACAAAAATATTGAGGCCTTTGTTAAACAATATGGTTCCTTAAGTACGCAAAGATACAAGTATAGTGATATTAAGAAAATGACAAACTCATTCAAAGTTAAATTAGGACAAGGAGGTTTTGGAACAGTGTTTAAAGGAAAGCTATCAGATGGTCGACTTGTGGCGGTTAAAGTTTTGAATTCCTCAAAAGCAAATGGACAAGAATTCATTAATGAAGTTGCAAGCATCGGTAGGACTTCACATGTTAACATTGTTACTCTATTGGGATTTTGTTTCGACGATAAAAAGAGAGCCCTTGTATATGAGTACATGCCAAATGGATCGTTAGAGAAGTATATATATAGTCAAGTAACTATGGGGACCAATGAACATATTGGAGTAGAAAAAATGTATGAAATAGCCCTTGGAATAGCATCTGGTCTTGACTATTTGCATCGTGGATGCAATACTCGTATTTTGCATCTTGACATAAAGCCACATAACATCCTCCTTGATGAAGATTTATGTCCCAAGATAGCAGATTTTGGGCTTGCTAAGTTGTACTCGAGGAAACAGAGTACTGTTTCTATGTTCGAGGCTAGAGGAACGATAGGTTATATTGCCCCTGAAGTTTACAGTAATAACTTTGGAGGTGTGTCTCATAAATCCGATGTGTATAGTTATGGGATGTTGCTACTAGAAATGGCGGTTGGTGGAAGAAAAAATGTTGACGCTGGTGTCGCTTCTGGGCATACTAGTGAGATATATTTTCCTGACTGGATCTATAGTCGACTTCAAAAGAATGACTTCCTATTAGATACTATAACAACTACAAAGGAAAATGATTATGCAAGAAAGATGACAATAGTAGGTTTGTGGTGCATACAACCTTCTCCAAATCAGAGGCCATCTATTAATGAAGTGATAGAAATGTTAGAGGGAAGCATGGAAGCAGTGGAAGTCCCCCCAAAACCATTCTTTTCTTCTCCACCACGATCGCAAGCCACAATACGTAGTACCTCAGAAAGCATACTAGAGAACTCATATACTGCCATTTAATCTCAGTACTTTAAACATGTTAAAAGTTTCTTAATATATAGGCTTATCCGTACTTTAAACCTCAAAATATTCACCTTTACCAGCATTCAGCTTAGTGATTCCGCTATGTACACTACTTCAACAAAGTTCTTTAAGAAAGTGGTTGCATACTATAATTGCTCAGAAATAATGTTCAGTTGGTTCCTTTTTGGGAATGCGTAAAGTTTTTTTTTCATAATACCTGCGTGAAATCATGGTACGATGTATCAGAAATCACTTTGGAACGCGTAAAATTGTATTTTATCTAATTGTGTTTACCAAGTCCCAGCGATCATATTGTACTTTATTTAGGTGTTTTTAAATGTTTTAGTCACTAAAAAATACACAAATTGTTCTAACAGTTATAATGCACACAAACTTAAAGCAAAATGATGGTCACTTGCAACAAATGTATGCTTCAAAGAATATTCTTCCCACCCATAGCTAGGAAAATGCCACTAAGCAGGGACGGATCCAGAGGGTACCCCCTCGGTTGGGAAAAAAATTAAAAGTTTAGTAGAAAAAATTAAAAAATTAGTGAGAATCTACGAAATAAATCCTCAAGAAATACCTCTTTATTCACCACTGCCACTAAGTGGACAGAAAATCAACCCTAACATAAAACAATTGGTATTATACAAATATATTATTGCTAACTCTGTTCAAGCTATAAACGGTAAAATTACTAATATGGCCATTTGTTGATGAATTTAATGTTAGTAATATTAGTGTTTTCAATGGATTTAATGGTATTGGATTAACTTGTCGACTAAGTTAATCTTATTATATATTATAGAAGTCAGGAAAAGCGGCAATGTAGACTCGTTTTACTATAATAAGATATGGTGTATTAATTGGGTTGTGTTTCTTTTGGCAATGGTTATATAATTGGGCTTTTCACTTAAATGAGATATTATTAATTTTTCCTTTGGCTTGGATGATAAATTGGGCTTATTAAACCCTTGACATTGTTGAGATATTAACAAGATCCATTTTGGATCCTAATGCGACAAAACCCAGACACTGATTGTATGTGCGATATATAACTGGCGCTAAAAATGAACTCGGCGACAAATAGAAATTGGGCACGGTTACAACGTATAAGATTCTTCTCATCAAAACCATATAAGTTCATGAGCTCTCTACATAGCTTGTTCGATTAATTTATAACACCGCCAAATAAGTTAATCTGATAGTGATTACACAATTTCTGTAGAAATTCAGGCTTTCTTATTTTCTTTGCTTTAGAAATTAGCTGCAATTGATTCATAAATTGATTAGGAACCCCCCGGAAATCAACAAAGATTAACTTATTTCGTGTTGTGTGATATTATTTTGGATTTAGTTTCGGATTACTAAGTCCAATTTTGAAGGTTTTAGTGGCCGGTGGTTATGAAATACACCAAAGAAGAAGTAGAGAGTTTTTTTTTTGTGGTGTACGTGGTTCAAGAAATAAATTGTTTTTCCTTTTTTTCCGATGCAAATGAACCTAAAATAAATGGGCCACAACTATTTTGGTCGTCTGAGCCATGGCAACATATTGCGGCGGAGACGGAAATGGAATCGAACCCGTTTGGTCCATTTAGTGAGGGTCCACTGAACACTACACACCCTTGCCTTTGCATCGAGGTTTAGTAGCGTCAAAACATATAATAACTCGAATTTATACACTTTAATGAAACTGTATTATATTTGAACTGACTCATTTCCAAACACATTTTATGTAAAAACATAGACATTCAAAAACGTATTATATTTGAATATAATCATTTCCAAAAAAAAGTATGTTCAAACGTGAATTCATATTGTTTATATTGAAACATAAATTTATACCAACACGTACATTTAAATGTTAAAACGCAGACCAACTAAAAACATACATAAAAAATACAATGAAAACACACTACATTAGACCCCACTCGTTTTTGAAAAAAATTACTTTGAAGCGTGAATTTATACCGACACGAAGATAAAAATAACCATGTTAGAAAATAGTTTTTTTAACAAAATAATAAACATACGACGGGAGGGTAGTAATTTGAAAAAGTTAGAACTCAATGGATGAAAATGGCATTATATAAAGTTTGTAGAAAGTATAGGACGTGTAAATGTCAACTTTGAAAGTATAGACTTTGTGTTTATTACTTTAAAAGTTAAATTGTTGTTTGAAAACCCACTAGTTTTAGTAATTCAAAAGTTATCATTTTTTCGGTGCCAAAAACTTGGATGAGGAAACATCAAAAACATTGGTTTTGAAAAAAAAAAGATGGTTTTTGGTAAAACATTACCAAGTTTGAAATTTATAAGTAAACGATAATTACTTAAAAACTAAACTAGCACACATGCAGAGAACCTGACGTACATAGCATAGATATTTAGTTTAAATATCGAGTATCGTATTTCAGAGAACACACTTTCCCGTACTCAAGGTTCCATGACTTTTATTAATTGGGTTTTGAAAAGAAAAATAAAAAATATGGGTTTAAAAAAAGAAAAATAGTTTTTGAAAAGATTTTAGTTTTAAAACAAAATAAAAGATAAAGTAGTAGGTTTAGAAAACATGCTAGTCTTAGGTACTCTTCGGATAAGAAGAGTAATATATCAATAGTAGTAGTAGTTTTCATTTTTGATGTGTAAAATGGGTCTTAAACGCTCCATTCAGAGTTAGGAGATGGGAAAAGAAATAAAAATGGGGTGAAGTTCTAGCAACTAAATGGGTCACGTGTAGGGGAAGTGCACGAGTCCTCATAAAGGTGTCTTCAGACTGCTGGCCTGTAAGTCGGTCTTCTCCTGACTCACAAGTGTCGTCGAGCCTCACGTACACAAGTCATGTAGCTTATTGGAATGCTTAGATCCTACTTTTTAGGATCGAGTTTTCTAATTTATTTTCCTAAATTAAAATAGAGGCGAACTCCAACTAGGATCCCTTCAACCACACTTAACTCTCATTTTTCGCACCGGATGATTAATTGTTGCCGGAAATCCTCTAAAAAGTAACCGGCTTTGTACTAATGCGAATTAGATAAATTGTTCTTGTTTTGATTATCTTTATATAGTATTTACTTTTCATGTCTTTAAACAACTCCAAGCCACTTCCTGAACTTCGACGATTGTTAAAGACACTAGTCCATAAATACTATTGACAACTTAAATATTTAGTGATCAATTAAATATAAGTTTGGTTTAGTGTTTATTAAACGACTTAACAAACTCTACCCTTAAACCCAAGACTTGTGAATGATAACCTTAACAAAGGTGGAACATCATCCTAAGGTGTGTAGCCCGAAGGCCACTTGTGCACCCGTAGGGAATCCGCCCCTTGTTAAGAAAACCACTCACACATCCGGTGTGGGTACCAGAAACTTGTCACCTGAATCTGGTCCACTCCAGAAGCCATTGTTTAAAATCCGGTTTGAATATCATAAACCCAACGGAACTGTCTCACTACCGGAATCCTCACCTTGGATCTTGCTTAGGACTACTAGAAGCCATACGGACCCCATGATACTTTTTAGATTAGTTAAGTTTTGGTTGATTTTAGGATTGTTAAGTTAACCACTAATTCATTTTGTCACTAAAGATAAACCAAACAAGGATTAGTTAAGAAGATAAACACATCAACTAACTAAATATAAAAACCACTAATAATATAAAAAGTCTAACGAATCGAATAGTTTGGAGAATATTGGATCTCAGTGATACAGATTAACCAATTATACCAAAAACGTTTCAAGTGCAGATATGATTGTTTAAATGGGGTTTTTGATTTGATAAAAAAAATTACGAAAACTAAATTTAAAAACTAAGATGATTAAATTGTTGTGGAATTCGGATATTAAAAACTAATTCCAACACTAAGTCAGTTTCTTGATTTGACCCAGACTTGTGATCATTAACAATTATAGTGCAATGATCCTTTAACTAAACGGCTTGTATCAATACTAAACATCACACTGTTCAGAGATCCACTCTATCTAAAGTCTAACCAAAATATTATGAACTTTATTTTATCCTTATATCAAAACCAAAACTCGATTAGGGTTTAAATTTTAATGAACTTTATTAGAAAAATTAATAAATTGATCAGGTTTATTAACAATCTAATATTTTTCAGATTGAGTCCGTATTAAGAACAAGAATTACACAAACAAACCACTAAAATAAATGAATCTCATAACCGTTTCACATAAGTTTATGAATCAAATCAAACAAACCCTAGTGTTGAAACTAAAAGGTTCTAGCCGGACATAATGGCTAAATCAACCTATAAGAATACAGAACAAAACATTAAAATAAAACCTTACGAAACAAACACAATATGAAATCGACTAAAAAAAGTCCAATGCCTTCTTGCTTATGGATGTAGGCAACCGTCAAGGTTCTCCCTATTCACAACCCATCCTTCATTCCCTCCCTCATTCTTAAAATTTAAGAAAATCACACTAAAATTCACTCCATCCCAACCCCTTCCCATACTCCATTTCTAAAATTTACAAAAAACCTATGTTGAGCCCCCATATATGGGTCTTCCATCCTTCCCCCATATCATTTAATAATAATAAAATAATACAAATGGAAGGTGGAGTAGATTAATGTTGGTTGTAAAGAAATAAAATAATAATAAAAAAAGCATATAGAGGATATGAATGAGGAATGGGGTGTGATAGAATTTGAAAAAGTGAAGGGCAAATTTAAAAAACTATAATTTTTCCTTAAATTATATGGTTGGTGATAGAGGACGGGTTATGAATGCTCTAACTAGCCCATCAAGATATTAACCCCATAATAAATGAAGTCCACGTGGACAAATATGATGGACTTTGAACTATCCATGTTTTTCTCATTATTTTCTTTTATATCATAAAAAATCCAAGAAAAGAACCATAGTGATATTCTATTTGTAAGCGTTGCCACTAAATACGTATAACACCACGTACAATTTAATTACCGTTGTAAACGCTTTTCTTGAAACCTTTCAAAATTTTCAAACGCATGTCTCTCGCAATCACTACACACCTACAAAATCAAACAAACCAAAGTAGACTCTATTCTACAAAAATATGTATTGCACAAAATAATGATTAAACTACATGATGAATGCATGATATGTGGCATAAAGTTGGTGATAAACTAATATAAAACGTGTCTAATAATGAAACTAACAATAAGGAAAACAATTAGATATTGAATTTTTTTCACACATAACATCTAACAATAAGGAAAACAATTAGATATTGAATTTTTTTCACACATAACATTAACAAGTGACTAAACTAGTAACTCGAATCGTTCTTGAAATATGTCACGTTCCCAACAATGACGTCAAAAACCGATGTGCGTGAAGTATATATATTTTTACGAATATATTTGTCACACGAATTTCAATTTTAAAATAGTTTTTACCCTAAATGAAACCACACATATGAAAGGCAATTGTACCTATTGAAAAGTAATATAATTTAAATGGTAAGAACTGGATATCAATCTATGGACACGGTTTCTCAAATAATAAGTTTTGGTTACTGTAAAGCCTTTTTCAAGAGTTGGATTGATTTTCCTAATTTTAATTACGAAATATTATAACATTAAAAGTAAATAGAGTTTAAAAACAATACGAATTAAAAGTCATTTGAACTAAGATTCCACAAATGACATTTAATCATCCTAAAGTAAGAAATGATGGAAAAACAAAACTCGCTAATTATTAAGTTCCAACCGTCAATGATCTCCAGCCCAGCTGATTTGATGTAGGATGGGTTTTCCCTTAGAGGATCCCATCCTGGGGGTAGGTCACAGGTTCGATCCATGCACACCACAAAAAAATTCCTGTGACGGTTTGAGCTTAGGCAAGATGGACACCGGTGTGTGGGTAGGGATTTGAATTTGGGACCGCAAGGTTAGGATTGTATAAGGATTCCACTTAACTAAGCCTTTCAAAAAAAAATTAAGTTCCAACCAATGTTTGTTAATTTTTATTTTGAAAAATTAAAATGACAAACTTTTCAATCTAAGGTTTAAAACTTGCAAGTCATTAATTTTTGGCCTAAATTACTAACTTTAGAATCCAACACAACACCATTATGACTTTTAAAATTTAAGTGCAAGATTTCACACATGTTTAAGATATTCATCTCAAGTTAGTTAACAATTACCATTCCTAGTTTTATGTTATGAACCTAATCTATACATATATAAAACAAAACTAAAATATACACATAGCATTCCCTCATTCAATGTTCAATTGTTATCACCTCCATATTGTGCCACGTGGCACACCCATGTAATTTATAAGAATTTTTATTTTTTAAAAACAAAATCACTAATTAAATGATGTCAATTAATTGTAATTTACCTTCTCGGTCAAATCATTAATTAAATGATGTCAATCAATTGGTGACATAAAATTCCAAAAACAAGTTTACTCCATCTTCCCCAAATCTTAAAAATCCTAAAACAATCTCTCTATAAAACATCGATCATTCTTTAAAGTTTAACCGAAATCTATGTTCTGAAAACATATTTTGTTTTGTTCTGAAAACAATGACGACGATGCTGTTGTATTTATTCAACACCGGTGAAAGAGGACTTCCATTTGTTTCAGATTTGTACCTGAGCGACTGTTGCTTACATGCTTTTGATACCGAGGTTTGATTTTTGATTTTGAAATCTTTTTAGTTTTTATAATCAAACAGTTTGTTTGAAATTTTGTTCTTGGGCTTGATTTTTCTTTTGTTTGATGTTTCATGTTAGCTTATTTATATGAATTAATTATTTGAATAATGTCATTTTATTTAGATTTTCAGGCAAGCACGTATGGAAATGCATTGTATGGAAATGTATGGACAATATGTATTTTCTGGTTCACAATGTTTTGAAAACCTAAAAAAGAATAAATATAATAATATTTCTTGATTTTGATACAGAACTGACAGACTATTGATTTCTTTCTAGGTTAAATCGATCTTTGACTAAACATGATGGACGGCTATAAGTTTGAGAGGTAAGTATTGGATCGATTTTGAAAATACGTTTTTGGTTTAATTTTACAGTTTGGGTTCTAATTATTATGTTATATTCATGCTTTCATCATGAATCGTTTCTCGATGGATGAATCGTTTAATACACGAGTTTTTTCATCTCGATATACAGACGACGAGCGAATATTAGATTCAATCCCAGAAACGGTTCACCTTACGGTAGGAGTTTCTAATCTTTTTTATTTAGTTGTCATCAATATCTCACATGCTCATGTTATGAATTACATTCAATATACCTCTAAAACGATTATTAGATTCAGTTATAGATAACTAATTTCAATTTATGTCCCCCAAAGTGATTTTATATTATCAATTCAAGTTTTTCTAGGCTTGATTCTAAGTTTAATTTTTGAATCAATAATAATGTATTGTTTTTGGATTTATGCGTAAATTTATGAAGAAAAAATGGTTTGGGAAAACAAAGTCTTCAATTTGGGTCATTTTTAAAAGTTGTTGTTAAAACGCCGTTAGTGGAAATTTGCTAAATATGTCGTGTTCCAAGGATGTTTTTTATGTTCATGCTTTGTATGCTGGAGATATTGGTAAATTGAAGATATGTCGTTTTTCACGTTTTAGTCTTTTAACTTTTTTTTTTTTTCACAAAAAAGCAATAAAATGAGAATGAGAAAGAAAACTGACGTAAATTAGGAACTCATTAAATTTCCTTATTACATTCAAATTACTCACTTCCTAAATTTAGTGTAATTTATATTGGTAATAAGTTAAATTTCGAATTTTGAATTTCAAAATTCAAATTAAATTCAAAATATTTAAATTTGAACTATACAAAAATTCAAATTTTGAGTTTTGTTAATAATGGTAAGAAATTACACATACTAATTGTCCTTTTAATTACACATTTAATAAGATTCAAAGTCTCTACATAAGTAGTGTCAACTCTCCAATTAATACATTAATTGATCTTAGTTAATTTTGTTATATTATTCTAATATTAGTTTAGCTTATATTGGTAATCAATTAAATATCGAATTTTGAATTTCAAATGTCAAATTAAATTTCGATATGTTTAAATTCTAATTTGACAAAATTTAAAATTTTGAATTTGGTTAATAATTGTAAGAAATTACACATACTAATTATCTTTTTATTTACACAGTTAATATGATTCAAAGTCCCTACATAAGTTGTGTCAACTCTTATGAATACATTAATTGATCCTATTAATTGCCCTATATTATCTAATATTAGTTTGCTTATATTGGTAATCAATTAAATAACGAATTATCAATTTCAAATTTTAAATTAAAATTCAAAATATTTAAATACGAATTAGACAAAATTTCAAATTTTTAAATTTTGTTTAATAATGGTAAGAAATTACACATACTAATTATGCTTTTAATACACATTTTGAATAACTTAATCTTTTAAAAAAATGAAAATTTTGAATTAAAGTTAATAATGGTAACCATTACAACTATTTATTATCTTTAAATTATGATTTCCTAATATATTTAAAACTAGGTTAGAGCCCCGCGTGTACACGCGGAAAGTACCCGAGTAAAATAAAATAAATATAAGATGACATTAAGTGACAATTTATAAAATACATACACGCATCATCATTATCATCATACTCAGTTAATCCCACCAATAGCAAAAGCTAAGGTAGGGTCTGAGGAGGGTAAGATGTAGACAACCTTACCTATAACTCGTAGGAAAAGAGAGGCTGCTTCCAGTGAGACACCCGGCTCGATAGTGGTTTTGTATCAAGCCTTGGACATAAGGCACATAACACTTAGCAATCGGGACAAACCCGATTAGTGCATGTACCTCCTTGTCTTTTAGCTATCAACGCCACCACATGATGCATGATTAACCGTCCGTCATTTATACCATTATTTTCACGAAATTAGTAAAATAACGTTAAAATTAGTGCAACTTTAATTTTGCCCCCGAGGGCCACACATATATACATTATATGCGCACAGCCGTAAGGGGCTAAAATACATACATGCATGTTTTGTATAATAGTAGTTAAATCTCTAACATGACAAACAAACGTATAAGATTTATTAGTTTTAATGTGTAAAGTATCTGTATATATATTGTTTTGCAAAACACTTAAATTATTATAATATAATCACATATGAACGTTTCTTATAACTGTTTTAAAATATGCATATATTCAATAATTGTAATGTATACATATAAAATCGTTGGGTCTAAAAAAATTTAAGTAAAAAAATTTTTTTTGGTAGTCAACTTTCATAGATATAAACATAATAGCTTGAGAAAAAACCTATGTATATATACGTAATAAATACATATTCATAAGTGATGATTAACGACCTTCATTTAAACAATAGTACACATACACATAACACAAATATTGTAATCATGTTTTGTTATTACCTCTGTTTTTCAAAGTCATCAGCTATTTCATAATAGAGAAGTTTCAAACTGTCAAAATTCGTTCAGCCACAACGTTGATTGAATCAAATTCGACATATCTGAATCAATAATAAATTCACATTATAACTGCAAATTGCCCCCATGTTAACAGATATAAACTAAAACAAAAGTTCAGAATAACATTTCCTTTAGTGAGTACATGTAAAGAATCACCAAACATCCGGCAGCTTTCCATTTCTGTGGCAAATGCAAGACTTAGTTGGCCTTCACTACGATGTTGCATGTAACCAATAACATATGAGATTACTATAATTGTGCATAACAAAGATTGCCATATATATAAGATAACATCATTCATTTTTGCGGAAATCATTACAAATTTAACAACTTTACCTCAACTTCACACAAACTACAGTAAAATATGTCGTCTTCACTCGTTTGAAGTTCAGAAGAATCATCATTCGAACTTGAGCAATGGCACATCAAAGCATAAGGAATCAAAGCCAAAAAGCAAGACGGTTTGGCACGTTACACAGTTTTAGACACATTATCCTATGTTCTCAAATAATCACTCGTTTGAAGTTCACATAAATTACATCAAAATCAGTTGAAAACTGTGAATTTTCACTTGACCCATCCCTGTACCCTGCTACACTTGATTTTCTCCAGCAATTGTCGTCACACCTATACATACATTTGTTCTTCAATAAGCTTTTGAAGCATTCGATCTTACATTCAAAATAGATATTATACTCATGTTATTAGTGTTTCACGAGCTAAAATAAGAATCACCTATCTTAAAGTATGTCATATTCATGAGGTGAAAATATGAAATTGATGTCAAACCTGCTTCACTGATGTTTCTGATGGCAAGATTAGACGTATCAACTACATATTACTATTTTGTGCAACATTAGAGGAGCATCGTTTGTTTTTCCATCTACATGCCCTATGTAACCCTGGAACGACCCGACAATTAATCTTGCACTACTATCTGCATTCACAATTCATAAACACATATTCACACAAATAGCATAATGATGCCAACTTATGTAGTTAATTAATCACAAGCTACGTTTATCGGATCTCAAAAGAAGCTTACATTGAGATAACGGGGGAGTAATTCGAACAATGTTACTATTGACCGGATCAACAGCATAAAGTTCACCATCATTTGATACACGAATAGAATACGGCACAACCCCTAATTGATTCCCTTCCACAACTGTTTCCAGTAAATAACCATCCTCAAACTGAAGAATATTCCCATTTGTATGATATATTATTAAACACCAAATTAATAATTAAAAAGGCAGGCCACATAACCTAATCCTAAATCAATACAAACTTCATATTTTCTATTTAACAAATCAAAACCTAATTGTTAAAGGTACCTGATACTGGAGATTTTGTTGGAGACTTAGCTGTCCACTTGATAATTGAAGTTAATTACTTCATCACCGGAGCTGATTCAACACAATGATATCATAATACAAGTAAATCAAATAGACGAAACACATAAAATCAGCCCGGGTGAAAGAACCAAACCGAAAATATAGATACCGAATTACTGAAAAAAATACCCTGTCAAATCTACCGGTACAGTAGGCACTTGTTACAAACTATTCAGGTCAATCAGGATCAAACCTTAAAAGTGGGTTAATACGGATTATATCTTATTAATAAAACTTGAAATTTGAGCTAAAAATGCATCAATCAGTAATATTATCTTTGATTACATTAGCCACGGTAAGACTACTCAACTGGAATGAGCATAGTAACTACTGATGCAACATCTGCTGATGAAACTACTGTTGAGGTTATAACCACTGATGAATGATAACCTCTGAAGACCTCTGAAGACTTTTTAGAGAGGTTATCATTCATCAGTGGTTATACCTCAGTAATAGTTTCATCAACCTGTACCATTGTTCAAAGATAAAGTTATTAAAAGAATGTCAGCAACAACTTACCGTCTAGGCATAAACGACAATTAACTTCATTTTACAGTGGATACTTATAGTAATCTTGTTAAAACTGTCACACCACGCCAATGGCGGAAACACGTGGCGCGACGCTCGAAAGCATATCAAAGTCAAGATTAACACAAACTATATTTAATTAGAAAAGATCATTATATTAAGATGTCGGGAAGGAGTACCTGGTTTCAAACATTACTTAAAACCACAAACATTAAGTTTTAAAGTGGGGTGTTTCCGTTTATGTCCCAACCCGAAGGTAACAATAGATGAAACCCCCAACCATTGTCCGACATCCCAAATTCCACCGTACTAGCCGCATACCTGTTCAGCACTTAGTTACCCGAAAGATATGTTTAAAAAGACGTCAATATATAAAATATTGGTGAGTTCACAGGTTTTAGTTTCGTAAATACGACATTTTTACATCCTGTGCAAATCCAGCACATTTTTACATCCTGTGCAAATCCAGCACATTTTTATATCCTGTGCAAATCCAGCACATTTTTATATCCTGTGCAAATCCAGCACATTTGTGGCCTTTGTATGGAGTAGCTAGCTCCTACAAATTATGATGATGAGCAATCCCCTGAGTCCCATAACCAAACCAAGACTAATAAATATGCCCCGCTCCAAGTCGTTTCTCGGAACCCAACGACTTAAGTTCAGAATACGTGCACCCCAGGCATACGCCGATGCATAATCGACGCTATCGATTAGGGGTGGGCCTTGTCAGGCACCAATAGTACTATCCAAATATTCCTTCAGTTTCATTTACCTGAATTAATGGTTACAGTAGCGAGGACCCAACCCCGAGTGGCGACCAAAAACTCAAGTACTCATCATGCCACTTACCACATTTTAACCTTTGAAAACATTTCAATATGTGATAACTTTTGACAAACATATCTTTCCCCCAGTTAAAACAGTAAAATGGGGCCGTGAAACTCACCTTAATTTCCATGCTTAGCTAGCAAATAAAATCCAAAGCTTTGACCGACTTCCTCGTGCCCTAATTACCAATCAAGGACACCTTAAAGTCTATCATATATAAATCTAGCTTATCCTTCCGGTTAAAAGATAGTTCATTCAACTATCTTGACTCGTGTGTACTAACCCGAGTCCTTAAGTGTTTTAACTCGACGAACCGATCGTGACTTATCATAGTTCATGTGTTCACATACGAAATAGTACCTAAGTCGCGCACTTGTTACTATTCGTGTGCAAACTATGTTGGACTAATATCACGAAACGTATAACTCATCCCGAGCCATAGCTTGTCTCGTAAACCAGATAATGTAATCGTCTTGTATAGTTATTTTCGGAAAATATACCTTGCTGAAATATAATATAGTTATTAAAATCCTTTTTAATAACATTTGTTATTTCTTTTCCCGAATCCGAGTATCTTACAAATCTCAAGACTTTGCTTTTTATGAACAGGTTTTCCAATTAGAGCCGAACGTTTATACATCTCCTAATCCGACAACAAACATATTTTAGTTACCAAGTAACCTTTAAAAACTCGTCATACTTGACGCTTGGTAACAAAAGACTATATATTTGTTTGAAATATTTCCCGGAATAGACTATTATTGTTACAAATAATATTTGTCAAAGCGTCGTGATTTTGTATATGACCACACTTGTCAAACGTTTGGAAAGCTATTTATAAGAACGGACAATAATGTCACACTTGTCGCGCTTCGGATTTATAAAAATTTCGGCAGAGTTTCCTCTGTTTTTGGTATAAACCAGACAACACAAGTTGTCTACAATTTCCCAAAATCAACACCTAACCAAAGACGACATTATATTTATCCGCATTTTTAATCCACGAGACTTATACGTTGCGACTATTATATAAATCATACTATTTATATAAATATATATATACGTATAGTCCATCAATTTAGTCCAACAACACGCAAGTCACGACTAATATACCAATATTATTTCATAATACTTTTCGTTACTACTTTTATCGGTTCGTTCGCGAGTCAGTCGTTTTATATTTATAATATGCTTTATAAATGTAACGAAAATAAACACGATTAAATTATACCGATATGCGCGTGCGTGACTTGACACGTCTCGAACGACGCGCTGACCGAGTCGAAGTTTGACCGGAGTTGACTCGTGTTTGACCGAGCTCGAAATCTGATCCGTAAGCGAATTTCCCAGATCTGACCCGTTTGACCGGGGTTGACTAGATCTGACGAGACCCGAACAAAACCCGGACCATTAACGCGAACCCGCACCAGATCTGACCCGAATACACACTCTTGACCCGAGCCCCGAGTCCCGAGCCCAAAACGGACCGGACCCGCGGCTGCCGGACGCCACCGCCGTGGCCGGAATCGCGGCTGCCGGTCACCACCACCATCCACGCTACCAAGCTTCCCTTTTCTGACCGCCCGCGCGCCACCGGAATCCAACCAAAACCCACTCCGGCCCTCCTGAACTCGTAACTGACCGGAAATAGCTCGCCGGAATATGGCCGGAGAGCGAAATTTCGTGAAAACTTGTGAGGAGTCTCCCAAAGACCCGATCTAAACGTTTGTACAAAGAAAACTCGAAAACGAGCTTACCGGAAAAGTCGCCGGAATGGTACCAACGTTCAAACCGCTTCGTTTTAGGGAAAACGGCCTTCACCATCGCGTTCGGGGCGTCGAAATTAGTGGGGGTGGGGGTGTCACGCGCCGGAAAGTCGCCGGAAAGGTCGCCGGAAACTCGCCGGAATCTCGCCGGCCGCCGCCGGACGCTGCCGGACGGCCGCCGGAACGCCGCCGGACAGCCGCCGGACCGCCGCCTCCGGCCGCCGGAGTTTCTAGAGAGAGGGAGAGTTGAGAGAGTTTGTGGGTTAGAGAGAGGAAGAGATGTGGAGAATGAGGAAGATTGTGAGGGTTAAGGGTTTATATAGGTGGGCCTTTGGAGTGGGCTTCAAGCCCAATGTCGCGTACCAACTGCTCCGTTTTATCCCGTTATCGCTTCTGGACTCGGTTTTTTGCTCGTAGTCATAAATAACACCAGACCGAGCAATTCAATAATTATTTTTGGTCACCCGACGCGTGAGGACGGCACATGCGTTAAAAATCGCGTTAATCGGTTCGGTTGTGTTATCCTTCATTTAAATGATCCGATAACTTTCGAAATTCAACCGATAACATTATTTATAATAAATAATTATTTCGGAAGTTCGGTAACGGTTAAAGCCACGCGTTTTCGACGTTCGAATCCCACGTCAGTTCCTCTCCGCGTTCTCCAAAACGCTGCGTTTTTGGCCGTTTACCACGCCGATTTCACATTCGACCGCATCAGTAGTAAATACGTGTCGTATTTTCATAGAATAAGCTTATGTTATTCCAGTTTGACAAATTTTTGCTGATGTCAGTTCGTTACGTTAAACACGCGAAGTCTTTCTTTAAAGGCATCAAGGCTTCAACGAACTTTCAAAAGGACATCGTAGGACTCATATTAGCTCAACTAACCATAATTAACCTTAAACCATGTTAATTATTTCTAAAACATGATTAGCTTCACGTTAATCGTTGTACGAAATTTGCCGGTTGTCACATTCTCCCCCCGTTAAGAGAATTCCGTCCCGGAATTCAGTTCAAGCCATCCGATACATTAGTATCCTTGAGCAGGGCGGGATGTTTGCAACTCACACGATTACCCCTTTTCTTCGTGAACTCCAGTTCACGCTTAGCGTCCTAACGAACACAATGTCATGAGTCGGTTACGGCCGAGCTCTTGGGTACCGCAATCCGGCACAAATATCGGTTTTCTCGAAACAGTAGAGCTTTGCGTCAACCTGAATCCTGTCGGTTGAGGAATTGACGATGCTTCCTCACGCCAGACCTGCGGGATTTGTCAAGAGTCCCACTAAGCTCTTGCGATAGTTCGAGCTTGTTCGTTGCAAGGCCAATTTTAACTGGCATATCCGAGTCACTGGAGTACTAAGCGAAGTCACTCCATTACCGTTTTCGTGCTTAACAACACCCTTTCAGCGTATAACACTCAGCAAAGTCCTATACCGATTTGAAGTTCCTAAGGCTAACTCCTTGTTAGCACAACTTCCCGATCGGTTTGGCCACTTATTCAAGAAGATTTGAATCTACCAGATTCGTTGGTCACCTCTTGAACTCACGCCAGATCATGTGTATATCTCTATCTGTCATTCAATGTACTAGAGACGTACACGTATGCACTCCAGAGGACTTCGAGCAGTACACCCCGAACACTAGGGTGATGATTCCTATCACATAGGAAATTCTGGCGATGAAGTACACGAATTTGATTTGCCACCGACACTAATCATATCACACAGGACACTTCCGTCTAGGACAATAATTCACTCGTTCGAGAATGGTAGTCCATACTCATCTCAAATTGAGTATCCCAGACTTGCGTTCAAGGTTTGGCACACCCTGGGGCAGGATGACTACTAAAATCCGATATTATGAACGTTGGCATCTAGTGTCTAGCCACAACTCTCCAAGAGTATAGGTGGCTATCCGTATGCCTCATATTATAACTGCAAACTAGTAGGGGATGAGAAGGTTCCAAACAGCAATTGATCAATACCTGTGTCCCATCACAGCCACCGGACACCTCAGGCGACAGGACCATTAGGTTCGCTCGTTCGAATTTCACTAATCGGGTGATCTTACCAGATCACAAAGCAGTCGACATCCTCGAGGACGCTCCAGGTTGTTTATAGTAGCGGATGGTAATCCTGTGTCCTCACCTGGACCGAAATCCACTATGCACCAACTTACAACCTTTTCGTATGGGCGATTGTGGTTAGTGGTACTAGGGCGCCTAATATGGACTGACGGAGGTCGAAAGTTTTTGCGTCACTCTCACCCCTCTGTTCCCCAGACAGTAGGCAGTGTATATTCAACATACGGCCGTACAATTCCACAATACGCGAGAATTAAAAGTCGACTTAAACACAAATGTCTAGAGGCTCACATCACCTCATCACATTGGTCAACACAGGAATGATGTACATGAACAATCATAGTATGGTTGTCGTAATAAATAGAGGATAGGGTCTCGACAACATCTCGACACGCTGGTGTCCACCGAGACGGTAAGCAGAGCATTGGTAACTACCCAAAACAAGGGTACCCAGTGCTTGTCCTGCTATAGGTGCCTCACGAGCACTGGTGTCCTATCGTCATTAGCAACCTAGTAAGTCAATTCTGGACAATACATGCCACACGCCCTTAAATTGACTTTCAGCTCCTATGCAGAGATCTGAGTGAAAGGAGTCCTGACCCGGAATCCTCACTCGCCGAATATTCCATCTTTCGGGTCTCTCGAGGTAAGAGGTGAAATTGAGTCATAATGAGTACATCTGGCATAGATCTCACGTTGGGGCTTGACGGCTTCATGCGCCAAAATCGTTACTTAAAGCAACAAACGACCGAGATCGCCCTACAAGAAGTAGTCTTGAGCCTTCCAATAAGGCATCCCATTCAACGACTCAGGTAGTCACACGCATGGGTGCAACATGTAAGCTTTCGAGCTCATCTTGGTTAGTCAGGTACTAAACGCACTAACCAGGCAGCTCACATTACTTTGGTGTCTCCAACAGTGCCTGTCAATGACAGGGAATTTTGCTCTAGCGCGAACAATGCTACTGAAAAATACCTGGGGACACCTGTGTTGACCCAAGGTCGAAAGGGTTCCACTATTCCAAGAGTCTACGTAACGACACCAAGACAAGATAAACCTACCCTTAGGGAATAATCAACATTATTCGAAGGGCTGAGTTGATCGGAGATCTCATCACGGTAGGGTAGCACTCTCATAGGGTAGACAATGCTACATGTCCTGCTAGATTCAGGGTTTCATAAGACCTCCGAATCATGTACCGGGGACTCCACCAATGCACACGCTGTGGGTGGGTCCACACTGTTATTCCCGTAGTCATCGGCATGACACGTTGGCAGGTATGATGTTAAACAATCCACTGGGATGAGCAATAATAAATTGAGTCTTTCAACTCTTACTAGTCCCAAAGGTATGGGTCATAATATCGCTCTCATTTACTCGACACCTTCAAGTTCGAGATGTATTCGAAATCCCTTTATCGTAAAGACGAGCCTCACCCCGTCATGTGTGGATCATGGGATTTCCTTCCGACTTGATTCAAGAGTGGTTAGTCGACCAAAATGCGCGTAAAAGGTTAAGGCTGGACATGGCGTCACCGATGCCTTAGATTTTGAAGAGGTAATGCTCACAAGACGCGCGAGCATATAAAGAGGTCGACACATGATTCGGTCAATTACCCAAACTACGAGATTCGAACTTTGGGGAGATACATGTGCTAACACTAGGACTAGAGTGCCTTAGTATGACTACTGGGAAGTCCGTTAGACACCCGAATTCCCACATTATCGATGGCATCACTACACCACCATTCAGCAACATAACAACGGTTACGTGGGTTTGGGGTAGTGTCTTTATCCCGAGGGAACCAAGAGTGAAACAAACGACAAGTTATCACGTCATCAAGTCAATCCAACAATTGTAGCAATACGTTCACGGTGCAATACGATAGTAGAAATAACATGACATGACAACAACACATCCACGAACACATCAACAAGGGAACACCGCAACATGGACCGCATGACACAGAGAAATACGACAACAAGGCTACACCACTGCAGGAGCAGCACAACAACAGGAATGCACCGTCGACAGCGAAACGCAACCGCATGGATATGCAGTCGGCAAAACTGTGCAATTACAGAATGCACAATCGTTAGGGGTAACACCACAACATAAATTCACGACAGCAGGACGACACACAACCTAGCGAGTCCACTATACATAACTACAAGAAGCTCCATTACGGTGAGCACGCACCCCGGTGCGTTTCAGCTCACTTAAGGTGACAGAATCCTTATTTGTATCCTCAGCCACAAACCTATACTCCATAGGCTCATTAGTAGGAACGATTGGATCACCCAAAGGCATCCGTCATCACAACAGAAATGGGAACAATGGGTTCCACATAATTTAGTAGACTTATCAGGTCGATATCGTTCTTAGGGAGAATGACTGTTTGCTCGATATAAGTCACTCGAATAATGGCAACTGCAGCATCGACAGGCTCAACCATACCTGAGAGCCATCGCCAACATTAGTCTTGGCAGGAGCCAGGGAATGATAACGAGTGGTTCAACGAAAACCTCAAAGAAAATGGAGTTAACAGCAACGAACTCCATCGTGACACGAGCATGGTCATAGCGGCTTGGCAAGGGTCTTATAGATGCCTATGTCAATGACAGTGATCTTAGTAGGAGCCTTCGAAACAACAGCAACATCAAACTTGACAAGAGCCATAGCAACATCCTCAACACACTCAGTATGAGTTACACTCTCAGCAACGACAACATGATTCGCTTGGGCCATAGGACAATGATAGCAGCAACAACAGCAGGCTCAGCAGAAACCTTAGGCCCGTCGTAGCTATTAGATGTGTGGTAAATAGTATCCATAGGACCTAGAAACCAACCAACATCTTTTCCAGTATCAAAGCATTGGTCACAACAAGAATAGTAGAGGTAGAAGGATCATGATTTATCGAGACACCACGATAAAATAAAAAAAAAAACGATACAGACTCTGGCAATTCAGCCGAGTCATCCTTCTCATTAGGGTCCTCTTGCATGTTATTTGGCCCTAGCACCAATGGTCATCAACTGAAATGCCTCTCCGACACTTAAGCGAGGCCAGTGAACTTTCTTCCTGGTAGGCCACGCAGTGAGAGTATCGGAATACGACAAGAGATTAGACAAGTCACTTTGTCCATAACGAATGGATCTCGCATCCTTAGTTTATAAAACACCGTGACAAAAGGGACGCAACGTCTCAATATCTATGGGGATTGATGGAAAACACTTCGCATCAATTGCCACCCCAAATAAACAACCAGTCTCGTCGTCCTGACGAGGGTAGCGGACATTCAACATTGCAACATGAGCAATGGAATTGCCGTCCCATGGGTGAGTTTTAGTTGACAGAATAACGTGACCACTTCCAGTAGTCCGTTATTTGATTTTTCGAGGGGAATTTCGATGTCAGCCAGAGCGTTCCGTGACACTTGACAATTACGAGTCACACGCTTTACGATTTCGGCTCCCGAAATGTGGTTTCACTCCCCGAGTATTATGACGGATTCAGACGCAAAACGCACGTCGTGATCCTATATTCAATATATATGTATGTCTCCATATATATTAACTGACTTGGATAAAATTATCTCCGACTCGACTCACTTTACCATATAACTACTTTCCCATTAAGTAGTCATACTAGGATCTTGTCAGTCGAGATTTCATTTTTCCCCGTAATCGACTCGACTCACCTTTCCATATATTTATTTTCCCATTAAATAAATATACTATGATCTTGTCGATTCGATATTACATTTTTCAACCGTCAACTCGACTCACCTTACCGTATAATTATTTTCCCATTAAATAATTATACTAGGATCTTGTCGATTTGACATTTCGTTTTACAACCATCGACTCGACTCACTTTACCGTATAATTATTTTCCCATTAAATAATCATACTAGGGTCTTGTCGATTCGACATTGTATTTTACGACCATCGACTCGACTCACTTTACCGTATAATTATTTTCCCATTAAATAATTATACTAGGGTCTTGTCGATCGATATTTCGTTTTCGGCACCCGACTCGGCTCACTTTACCATATATTTATTTTCCCATTAAATAAATATACTAGGATCTTGCCGATCGATAATTCATTTTCAACACCCGACTCGGCTCACTTTACCATATATTTATTTTCCCATTAAATAAATATACTAGGATCTTGCCGATCGATAATTCATTTTCAACACCCGACTCGGCTCACTTTACCATATATTTATTTTCCCATTAAATAAATATACTAGGATCTTGCCGATCGATAATTCATTTTCAACACCCGACTCGGCTCACTTTACCATATATTTATTTTCCCATTAAATAAATATACTAGGATCTTGCCGATTCGACATTGTTGATTTAGCTGGGGGCTATCGTGCCTTCTAGATAAGATGATCAAGCCTATTAACTCAGCAAGGACGATTCTGCCCTCCAATGGGGGAAAGAACGCCTGACCCTCGAAGACAACTTGGGCATGTGCTAGATCAAGAATGACTTACTCACAGTAATAACATAGCAGCACACGGGCAACTAATCTCAATACTGATCCACATAGGGTCCCGTGCTCAAAACGCACTGGTTTTGCAGGGACGCACCCTCGGTCTTCACTGGTTCCCAAGTTTAGCGTTCCACGCATCGTACCAAGCATTCATCTCTTCGGTAGGCAGTGCATCCTCGTACGTCCGCTCCATCGAAGAACTTTGTGCGGAGGCATTAAACTCCTGTACAAGGAAGTTTTCGTCTCCTGTCCTTATTCGATGCGAGGGTTTTCGTCAGATTACTCATATGAATAAAAGTTCGAGCTCTTCCGTGTTCGTACCTTAGAGGTAATGCTGAAGAAAGCTCATTCAGTTTGCGAGGATCGAAATCAAGGGATATCAACAAGACTTCCCTTTTAGCCCGTTGGCCAATCAAAAGCTAAGACTGACCCTACAGTACAAGAATAGACAAGGCAAGGAGTGATCACCAACCCCAGCCCTAGCGCCCACCTAGGTTACCGTGCACCACAAGTTATTATTACGTGTGCACCCGCAATGATAATCGGTGTTGCCAGGTAATTTTGGTGCCCGCTAGTTCCGAGCTTCCTGATCCAAAACAGAGATTTCACACAATAAAAGACCTAAACTAGCTTCGCCTTCACAACATCAGCAACACGACAACGTCCACTAGCACGATAAAGGTTAGCCCTTCCGATCATCCCGTCCGCAGGTAAGCGGGTGAGTTCGTCGTAGACCACCGCTCGTCCTTCCCGCTTGTCGATATCGGTAATCGATACAAAAGTGCGGACTAAAGTGAAGTGTGAGACGATATCCTTATAGGCAAGCTATCTATACTACTTATATGCATTAACTAGCACTAGTTAGAAAATCGGATCTCTACACAATTTAAACATTCATATCCTTATTTTCTAACATTTTATATATTGACACACATGGCTAGTCGGTGGAAATTCCCCTTGTACAATCCATGTACAATTTTCTTTCTTTTCTAAAAATATTTCGTTGTGTTTTATTTTTTGAAAACTTCGTTTTCGAGCCAAAACCGGTTATAGTCTAGATTTTTCAAAAACACTAGTTCGCTATAACCTTGGCTCTGATACCACTTCTGTCACACCACGCCAATGGCGGAAACACGTGGCGCGACGCTCGAAAGCATATCAAAGTCAAGATTAACACAAACTATATTTAATTAGAAAAGATCATTATATTAAGATGTCGGGAAGGAGTACCTGGTTTCAAACATTACTTAAAACCACAAACATTAAGTTTTAAAGTGGGGTGTTTCCGTTTATGTCCCAACCCGAAGGTAACAATAGATGAAACCCCCAACCATTGTCCGACATCCCAAATTCCACCGTACTAGCCGCATACCTGTTCAGCACTTAGTTACCTGAAAGATATGTTTAAAAAGACGTCAATATATAAAATATTGGTGAGTTCACAGGTTTTAGTTTCGTAAATACGACATTTTTACATCCTGTGCAAATCCAGCACATTTTTACATCCTGTGCAAATCCAGCACATTTTTATATCCTGTGCAAATCCAGCACATTTTTATATCCTGTGCAAATCCAGCACATTTGTGGCCTTTGTATGGAGTAGCTAGCTCCTACAAATTATGATGATGAGCAATCCCCTGAGTCCCATAACCAAACCAAGACTAATAAATATGCCCCGCTCCAAGTCGTTTCTCGGAACCCAACGACTTAAGTTCAGAATACGTGCACCCCAGGCATACGCCGATGCATAATCGACGCTATCGATTAGGGGTGGGCCTTGTCAGGCACCAATAGTACTATCCAAATATTCCTTCAGTTTCATTTACCTGAATTAATGGTTACAGTAGCGAGGACCCAACCCCGAGTGGCGACCACAAACTCAAGTACTCATCATGCCACTTACCACATTTTAACCTTTGAAAACATTTCAATATGTGATAACTTTTGACAAACATATCTTTCCCCCAGTTAAAACAGTAAAATGGGGCCGTGAAACTCACCTTAATTTCCATGCTTAGCTAGCAAATAAAATCCAAAGCTTTGACCGACTTCCTCGTGCCCTAATTACCAATCAAGGACACCTTAAAGTCTATCATATATAAATCTAGCTTATCCTTCCGGTTAAAAGATAGTTCATTCAACTATCTTGACTCGTGTGTACTAACCCGAGTCCTTAAGTGTTTTAACTCGACGAACCGATCGTGACTTATCATAGTTCATGTGTTCACATACGAAATAGTACCTAAGTCGCGCACTTGTTACTATTCGTGTGCAAACTATGTTGGACTAATATCACGAAACGTATAACTCATCCCGAGCCATAGCTTGTCTCGTAAACCAGATAATGTAATCGTCTTGTATAGTTATTTTCGGAAAATATACCTTGCTGAAATATAATATAGTTATTAAAATCCTTTTTAATAACATTTGTTATTTCTTTTCCCGAATCCGAGTATCTTACAAATCTCAAGACTTTGCTTTTTATGAACAGGTTTTCCAATTAGAGCCGAACGTTTATACATCTCCTAATCCGACAACAAACATATTTTAGTTACCAAGTAACCTTTAAAAACTCGTCATACTTGACGCTTGGTAACAAAAGACTATATATTTGTTTGAAATATTTCCCGGAATAGACTATTATTGTTACAAATAATATTTGTCAAAGCGTCGTGATTTTGTATATGACCACACTTGTCAAACGTTTGGAAAGCTATTTATAAGAACGGACAATAATGTCACACTTGTCGCGCTTCGGATTTATAAAAATTTCGGCAGAGTTTCCTCTGTTTTTGGTATAAACCAGACAACACAAGTTGTCTACAATTTCCCAAA
The DNA here is from genome assembly GCA_030844895.1 of Ambrosia x helenae. Lineage (NCBI taxonomy): Eukaryota > Viridiplantae > Streptophyta > Magnoliopsida > Asterales > Asteraceae > Ambrosia > Ambrosia x helenae. Next base: position 111,060 of record JAUTDX010000365.1, read on the forward strand.
ATCAACACCTAACCAAAGACGACATTATATTTATCCGCATTTTTAATCCACGAGACTTATACGTTGCGACTATTATATAAATCATACTATTTATATAAATATATATATACGTATAGTCCATCAATTTAGTCCAACAACACGCAAGTCACGACTAATATACCAATATTATTTCATAATACTTTTCGTTACTACTTTTATCGGTTCGTTCGCGAGTCAGTCGTTTTATATTTATAATATGCTTTATAAATGTAACGAAAATAAACACGATTAAATTATACCGATATGCGCGTGCGTGACTTGACACGTCTCGAACGACGCGCTGACCGAGTCGAAGTTTGACCGGAGTTGACTCGTGTTTGACCGAGCTCGAAATCTGATCCGTAAGCGAATTTCCCAGATCTGACCCGTTTGACCGGGGGTTGACTAGATCTGACGAGACCCGAACAAAACCCGGACCATTAACGCGAACCCGCACCAGATCTGACCCGAATACACACTCTTGACCCGAGCCCCGAGTCCCGAGCCCAAAACGGACCGGACCCGCGGCTGCCGGACGCCACCGCCGTGGCCGGAATCGCGGCTGCCGGTCACCACCACCATCCACGCTACCAAGCTTCCCTTTTCTGACCGCCCGCGCGCCACCGGAATCCAACCAAAACCCACTCCGGCCCTCCTGAACTCGTAACTGACCGGAAATAGCTCGCCGGAATATGGCCGGAGAGCGAAATTTCGTGAAAACTTGTGAGGAGTCTCCCAAAGACCCGATCTAAACGTTTGTACAAAGAAAACTCGAAAACGAGCTTACCGGAAAAGTCGCCGGAATGGTACCAACGTTCAAACCGCTTCGTTTTAGGGAAAACGGCCTTCACCATCGCGTTCGGGGCGTCGAAATTAGTGGGGGTGGGGGTGTCACGCGCCGGAAAGTCGCCGGAAAGGTCGCCGGAAACTCGCCGGAATCTCGCCGGCCGCCGCCGGACGCTGCCGGACGGCCGCCGGAACGCCGCCGGACAGCCGCCGGACCGCCGCCTCCGGCCGCCGGAGTTTCTAGAGAGAGGGAGAGTTGAGAGAGTTTGTGGGTTAGAGAGAGGAAGAGATGTGGAGAATGAGGAAGATTGTGAGGGTTAAGGGTTTATATAGGTGGGCCTTTGGAGTGGGCTTCAAGCCCAATGTCGCGTACCAACTGCTCCGTTTTATCCCGTTATCGCTTCTGGACTCGGTTTTTGCTCGTAGTCATAAATAACACCAGACCGAGCAATTCAATAATTATTTTTGGTCACCCGACGCGTGAGGACGGCACATGCGTTAAAAATCGCGTTAATCGGTTCGGTTGTGTTATCCTTCATTTAAATGATCCGATAACTTTCGAAATTCAACCGATAACATTATTTATAATAAATAATTATTTCGGAAGTTCGGTAACGGTTAAAGCCACGCGTTTTCGACGTTCGAATCCCACGTCAGTTCCTCTCCGCGTTCTCCAAAACGCTGCGTTTTTGGCCGTTTACCACGCCGATTTCACATTCGACCGCATCAGTAGTAAATACGTGTCGTATTTTCATAGAATAAGCTTATGTTATTCCAGTTTGACAAATTTTTGCTGATGTCAGTTCGTTACGTTAAACACGCGAAGTCTTTCTTTAAAGGCATCAAGGCTTCAACGAACTTTCAAAAGGACATCGTAGGACTCATATTAGCTCAACTAACCATAATTAACCTTAAACCATGTTAATTATTTCTAAAACATGATTAGCTTCACGTTAATCGTTGTACGAAATTTGCCGGTTGTCACAAAAACTTCGATTTTCGGCAACATGTACCATCTTTTGCTACGCATCAGCATCCACAAAAGCATTAGTGGTTATAACCTGTAAGTTGAATAGTAGAAATGAGATAAGACCATCTCAGACCATCAGTTTTTTTTTATTGTAGATAAACTAATTGCAACAACTTTATGGTATGGCTAGGTTGCTACATTAAATACATAGTACATACACCAAGAAGTGTTCCCATATTTGGGTGGACCATTCCAGAACCTTTTGCCATTCCCCCGATTCTTATTCGGATGCCACCAATGCTCCATTAGTTCTTGCAAAGTCAACTATAGTAAACTGCATTTTAAAAGTCAAATCAGAAAAAATCCATGAAAATATGAATTTATAAAATTTTGGCTTAATATAAGTTGTTTAGTCACCAACCTTTTGTTCTGCAGAGAGCGCTGAACCACATAGCACCAAATTCTTTCCATCATTGAGCAATGTTGTGCACGGATTCAAATTTGTAGGTAATCTGAAGTCATAATACATGTTAGTAACAAATTAAAAAAAGGTCAATTATTTGAAAATAAGTTCAGCTTTTATACTTACATTTTATCATCGACTTGTTTCCTTGCTTTTGATTTCTTTTCTCTTGGAAATTTGTGAGAAGCATGGTTTGGACACAGCAAAAGGAAGTCATTCTATTAAAAAAACAATTTAGAAAATTATGAACATATTTATAACACTTAAACGGCTAAGCCGGCACGTGCACACAAAGCATTTGCTTACACAATCCCATCTACAATCCACGATGTCGTATGCACACGGCACATGGTACGTATGCATGATTTCACATAGCACCCAAGAACCGCTCCCTTTTTACCACAACTGGTGCATTTTAGATTGCTGGCCCTTGCTACTTCCGACTCCAAATTCAAGATCTTTCCTTTCTGAAAATAAATTTGAGGAACCCTGCAACAAATATTCATCATTGTATCTTTATTTTTCTGTGTATCCGACCAACTGGTAATAAGCTCCAATTCTGTCCTGAACTCACTTCCAATTTGAATCATATCAAATATGTAATAGTAATCGCGTTCGTTTGACCTTGAATGTAAGACAACAAATTCACACATACCATTAATATCAAGAATGCTTTGCTTTAGCTTTATGCTTACCTTCCACAAGAGAACCCCGAGAGACAGGACGAGAACCGCAAGACAGCCAAAACTGATTCCCAAAGCAACCGCTACCTTTTTCGACTTACCTTTACCTAAAAATATCCAAACTTTTAGAGAAAGAAACTTGTTTTAGATAGAGAAAGAGGATCATATTCTTTAGAAATCCAAACCTAATGGTGAATTAGGCTCAAAAGAAAGAGGCTCACTCATAGCAACTTGATCTACTGCTACTGGTCTGCTGCTGCTGATCTACTGCTCTTGGTCTGCTACTGAACTACTGCTCTTGGAATTACCTTCTCGTCAATGAGTATCATCTCAATTGAGTAAACATCTTTAGGATTGTGACGATCAGCTTGCCGCCATAGCCGAATGATCTTTAGCTTCATAGCAACATCATTTTGATTGACATCAATTTGGTTAACCATGGTAAACTCTTGTGCTTGTGTAGTGGCCATTGTTCTCTTCGTGTAATCAAAAAAGTTAAGACTAAAATTAGGAATGAAATAAAAGTTTATATCATTCTTTTTTGTATTTAAAGTTTGTTATGTAGTAACTATCATTTATCACATATCTATGGTCAACATTTATCACAATGAATAGGTAAATCTCAGGAAAAGCAACACACATTTCCTTATTTTTAATTTTTTTGCCAAACAAAGCCGTTAAGATGGTAATTGTGATTATTGAGTTATGTTCTGTGGGTATATATCTCATTGTGAGATTTCAACAGCAATCGTCCTTGCAAAATTCTTATAACAATCATCATAATGTTAATATAAATTCGGTAAAGAAAATAATAAATGTCATTATTGCGGTCAACATAGTCATTAATGTAAATATTTACTTTGTATAATCAATGAAGTTATTTAATGTCAATTTTTTATGTATTTAAATAAAACTATTTCGTAAATTGACATTAAATTTTTAATTTTGTAGGAACAATCAATATGTTGACCTTCAAGTTTTAATTTAGTAGGAAAAATAAACATTGTTGACTGAACATTATGTATTCAGTCAAAATAACATTAAATAACAATTATGAAGATGCTAATCTAAATTCGGTAAATTGTTAAAAGAATAAATGTCATTAAGTCCGGTCAACATATAAATTAATCTAAATAAATAACAATGATTAATATTCAAATTATAGATTAAATAAAATTAACACCAGTCAACACTTATTATTGTAAATAAATAACATTAATTCTGAATTAATGACAATAAATTTGGTCAAAAAAAAAATTAATGACATTAATCAAAAAACATCAAAGTATTTCAATAACATTAAACATAAATTCGAAATACAAAAATTAAAATAACTTAAATCAAACTTGAAAATCAATGACTTCTTGTTGTGCAATCTTAGTAACAAAGAGCCTGCGATGATTTGAACACCACCTAAATACACAATATTCGCCAATGGTAATACCTTCGGATTCAAGCAGATCATACCATCCAATCACCGAAGGATCATGCAGTATCTTGAAGAACTTATAACCATTATGATAAGACATAATAACCTTTGCGTGTTCAAATCAAATCCTGTGGTATAATAGATAGAGAAACATATATTATTAAAAAAAATCTTGAAAACAAAAACAAAGTTACCATAATTGATGATATCTACTTATAAGAATGAATCACGGATTGAATAACAATGAAGACAAAAACAATTATACTACAATCAATGATATCTGCATACACCAGTTACCGAACTTTTAAGGTGTGAATAAAGACAGATAATGGTGTCCATGCAATTACTATTAACATGAAAGATGTACTAACAACTTGAAACAAACTCAAAAAAACCTTTCGGCCCAAAGTAGAAAGCCACGTACCCATATTATTATTTTGGTCAAACTTGGCTCCTAAGTTTTATTAAAAAAACATTCTTTGACTTCCATAATAAATGCAATAAAACATATTCCATAATATCTGATTCTTGATATTGGAATTCAAATTTTGAATTAATATCCTTCCAAAATAAGTGGCTCAAGAATAGGAAATAATATCAAACTTTTAATGCTCTGGTCGGATTAGCCAAATTTAGATCAAGCAAAAAACCAACAAACATCCACGATAATCTTGCATCAAACATAATTAACATACTCATGAAGAACCAAAATAAGATAAATTCGCATGAACATGTTATGAACAATATGAACACGAATCGTCAAATTTAAGACTTAAAGAATAACTATTAGGGAAAAGAACCAAACTTTATTAGTAATCAATAAACGAGTTTTATCACTTTGTAAACAGATCTGAAAGATAAAATAAAACCCCAATTCGAAAAGACCACATTCAAACCCTCCAACTGACAATAAACATAAAGATCAATTAAACGGATATGGACAACAACGAAACGCAAAAACAGATCTGAATATAACCGTATCGAAATCATTAAAAGGATGGAAAACCAAAGCATCGTCAATAAAAAGGTAAAAAATGAATATTAAAAGAAGAGCGATTAATAGAGGAGATAGATGAAAAATTAAGAATGTCCAGTGGAATTTCTAACCTTAAGGTAAAAAATGAATATTAAAAGAAGAGCGATTAATAGAGGAGATAGATGAAAAATTAAGAATGTCCAGTGGAATTTCTAACCTTCAATCGTTGACAGGATGCCTTCTGTATAGAGAACCCTATAACGATGAAGAAGAGATCTGCTAGGTTAGTATACGTGAGAATAGGGAGGGCACAAAGAATGGAGAGTGCTAGGGTAATATTCGACCGATTATTAACAAACCACTACAGAATATCTAGTTCTACATCGAACAGAATCAAGAATGCATAAAAAATTATGGATGTGCGACTCTATGTTTCAATAGACTACATACCTAGAATCAAGAATGCATAAGAAGAAGGATGAATGTTGGTTGGAAGATTTGTTAGAGAGTATGATGGAAGAATGTAGATAATTAAAATAAGAAAAGAGTATTTATAGTGAGTAAGTTGGAGCTCCATATTGAAAATGGATACCTCAAACACTCTCTAAGGCCTCCATTCAACCCAATCTCAACTCAATTATTATATAGATAGATGTTTACGTTCCATTGTGGTTCAAAATTACTTTTTTTTTTATCTTTTTAACTTTCATTTAAAACTGAACACTTCATTCAAAACCGAAGGCTAGATCTATAAAACTGGACCGACCAAAACCACCAACCAAAGTTCCATCATATACATTGAGTATTTACACCACTACTTTCACATGAGGTTTTTACTCCTGGACCTACGCTTCAACCATAAAAACGCCAAAAACTTCACATCCGCCATAATATCTACAGTTTTAAAACTAGTACCTTTGAAAATCTTGGATTTTCTCGCTTTCCAAATACGCCAACAAGTGAAAATCACTATCCTATGAAAAAATCATTTTCCCCACTTAAATTAGATGTTTTATTTAACCCCGTCAAATTCCGGAACGAGAATGCAAATATTGGAGGAAGATTACACTACTTGCTCACATTAGCCAATATAGCCAGCGCCACCCAACATGATATAAAAAGGTGATCCACCGTCTTTTCGTCAGCTTCACAAAGATAACACGTAACTGACTGAACCTGAATGTACCTTCTCACAATCGTTGATAAGGTGGAAATCTATACAAATCCGATCTCCAAGCAAAAATATTGACTTTCAGCGGCACCCAAGGGCGCCATTTTCTGACTGAAGTCTCTGTGTTTCAACCTCATCGCTTTAAATGAACTAATCGAGTACTAACTCGTGTCGTCTCCCATCCACACCCATTGGTCTTTGCTCCCTTTCACCTCCACCAAAGTATGCATTTCTGAATAATCCTTCCACTCTTTCAATACTGAACCGTAAACCGGCCAGCTCTCCCATCTCCATTTCCACACCACCTCATTATTACTGGCCTTTATACAGTCGCTAACCTTAAATTTTTCGTCTTTCTCCAACCTAAACAGGCATAGCCACCAGTCTTTCAGCAGCTCCTCTAATAACCACAGATCCAACCAAAATTGTTGATGCATGTTTGGTGTGACAAACGTTTCTCTAGATCAGTATCATTTTTCTCTGTTTGATAGGTTATTGTAACATGCATGTTGGTGTTATAAAAAAATGCACGATAGTCTTTTGTTAAACCCTAGTGAACATATGTTAGAAACGAACTTAGTCTATAGGCGAAGTTGGGATGTAAACGAAGATGCCTTTCGCATCTTCATGAGGTATCTTCGTTGATTGTAGGTTCGGCCATGCAAGAATAAATAGCTTGCATGGCTAGGGTTGGTTGGTCAGGTTATAGCTTGTAATTGACAACATTCCACTGAAAGTTTATCAATAGACAAGCCGTTTAAAAGTATTCTCGTGTGTTCTCTTTTTGTTCGACTCATTATTTGCATAAACGTTTATCAAGGGATTTCGCACCTTGAATCTTGTAATTGATCCATTCCAAAGACCTATAAAAATCTAATCTTCACATGCCCCCAATCTACATCTAATAAAACCATGAATCTTCTTACCATTGATCACCAACCAATCCCATAACCTAACGTATTTATCTAACTACTTATAATATTACCGTTGAAAGGAAGAATTGGCCAACTTATTCTTTTCGTATGACAAGCATCTACCACCTTCCTCCATAAACTATTCTCCTCCTTACTATACGTTCAAATCCATTTGATCAGTAGGGCTTCATAGGCCTCTTGAAGCTTGTGTATACCCAAACCTCCCAACTTCTTTAGAGTGGTGACCTAATTCCACGCCACCCCATGAATCTTCTTACCATTGCTAGAACCTGCCCAGAGAAACCTTTTCATTTTACCTTCCAACCTATCAGTGACCTTCAGAGGAGCTTTATACAAGGAAAAATAGTACACAGTAGAATTTCTAACACCACTTTGATGAAAGTCACTCTACCACCTATAGACAAAGTTTTTGCTTTCTAACTTGAAATCTTAGCTTCAAACAATTCACAAACCATTCTCTAATTGTTAATTAATCTATTCATATTAGCACACACTCTAATACCCAAATACTCAAAAGACACTTCTCCTGTCCTACACCAAATAACCTTCACAAAATCTACAACTTCTACCTGGTTAGTTTCAATCCAAAACAAGTTGGATATGTGAAAATTAACTTCAAGATCAGAGCACAATTGGAAAATGGTCAGCAATCTAGCAACATTCTAAATATTAGAGACCAACCACTCCTCCATGATTCATGCATCATCCGCATAAAATTACTGATTTGGATATAAATGCTACTTGTATTGTTATTATCTTGTCGGAATTAGTAAGGTTCATCATGACACTTGTAGGAATATCGAGAAAACCATATTGGTGTAGGTACCAACGTTGTTCGGATGGTATCCGTTTAGTTTGTTACCATAAAGAACAAAACATCAGTTATATCTAACTCGTTTGATTTTGAATTAATCTTTTTGTATCGAAAACTTGATTAAAATAAACATACCAGAATGATATATTCGTACTTTTATAAAGCATTGTATTATATTATTATAAGTTAATATAAAAGATAAACGACCTCACTTTGTGTAAAAAAAATAAGTAAATGTGAGACAACTTTGATGTTACGTGCGTTTGTGATTCAATACCTTGTAAATTATTCTGTGCAGCTTGATTTTAAGTATGAATTATATGGAAAATTATTTAAAAACTACTGGGTTATACTTGATTAGACTTTTATTTCTTTTAACCAATTTAAGTTTTTTACTCCTTAAGTTTTACACCCATCTGACTTTAATAAGTTATCATTCATGCCCTAAATATTAAATAATATAATTTTATATTTAAATGACTTAACTCTGCAGTTTGCTTATTTGAAGGTGTTAGAAATTGCTTCTCTTCATCGTAATTTTGACATCAATTTTTATACATGATTTTGTTATCGTTTCAACTTAGTTATTCTTTTAGACGATAATGTTTTACGTTTTGGTCTAAATTTAACGATTTAACACCACGCTCAATGCATGCGTCGTTCAATTATTTTACGTCTATCTTTTTTTCAGAAACGAGTCGGGTTACGTTTTCATTCGATGGTGTAAATTCAAATTGCCATATATGTTTTGATGTCATTGCAACCCACAACAGGTAAAATTACAAGTTTGAAATAAAAGTATCTATCTATATCTAAGAAGTGTGAGAAGTCATAAGAGTATCACATGTGGCAATTGTTAATAATTAGGGTAAAAGGGATAAGAGCACATTAGACAATTCCTGTAAAATAAAACATTATATCCAGCAAAATAAAACATCATGTACCCATTGTAACATGCAAAATATACATTATACACCATTCTTAAACTGTAAAATAAACACTATATACCATTTGTTAACTAAAAACAAAACACCATTTATCTCCAATAAATAAATAGCTGCATGCTAACCCTTTTGTTACCTCTAGAATAAAACATCATATACTTGTTACAAATAAAACACCACTGCATAAACAAAGCAAAAATACCATAGACTAAAAAGACATAGTCGAAACATATTTTTTTTGAAATATATAATAATATAGTACTCATATTAAAGGTAAAAAATTACTCGTTATTATGGTGTAATTTAAAATAAATATATATAAAAAAATTATTAACGTTTAAAAATGACGAGGGAAAACTTGCATGTGGGTTCATAAGTTTAAGACACGCTAGATTTACATTTATACCCTTAATATAAAAATCAATCAAAGTAATTAAAACACATATTACAATTTTACCACTAATTTAATCTCGTCCATTAATTGCCATAAGTTTTAAAGGGGGAGGGGCGTCACCTCACTACCCTTGTTCCTTCCAGTCCTGCACTGCCACCTCACTATCCTAGTTCACTACCCTGAAATATGTTTTTAGTTAAATAAAGATTTCAATTAATATTAAATGAAAAACTTTAATTGAAACACAAATTAAACCCTATGCTACATCTACAAATTCCGCCAACACAAGCTTTACCATCACCGTTTGCAACCACTAATCTCATAATGTGTACCATTGCCACCCTCCTAAATCATTTCCCCATCTTCTACCACCACCATCGACATAAAGTGAAAACGAATTTCTCTGTATCTACCCTAAACTACATCATTTTCTTCTATTTAGAAAATCCACATACCACTAACAACCACGCCCCTCCCTTCCACACCACCACCCACCCAGACCTACATCCTTTACACTCACTCAAAGTCTCCTCTGCTAATCCAACCACCACTCATTCCCTGACCTCCTCCTGTCACTACAACCTAGTTTTTTGGGAATATATTTTATTTTAAAGTAATCCAATTGTGACCGCTACACAATTTTGAAATTTTTAACAAGTCTTTGCCTACAACCATGGAAGGTATCCGACCCCATTACCCGGACACCTGCAACATTGTTCCCACAGGATTATTGGGGTACCCTTGAGCAATCCGGATGACGTCCCTCCCCCTTACATTTTTTTTTGGAAAATTACACTTTATAGCCTTGCCACACCCTTTATAGTCGATATCTATAGTATTTAATAAATGAAAACTATGGGAGCTCGTGTCATCTATTGGACCCATCTATATTTTGGTTGTCTCACTCTATCTTCTATTAATTATGGATACTTATTTTTCAATTTAACATAGTTATTATATCATTAACAAAATAAATGTAATACAAAATTAACTTATATTTATTACTTAAAAGCTTCAACTAAGTTTAAAATTTTGTTGGTTAATGTATTAGGAAACGAAGAATATTGATGATAATTGTGTTTATGAGTGAACAAGATTGTAATATAATTCTTAATACATTAAATGACAAAATTAGAACTTGTCATTGAGCTTTGTTAATCTCTTTATTTCTTTTCATTTTTAACCCTTATACTTTTAATAATTTACAAATTTGTCATAAAGATTTTTTTTATATTTTACCCAACACTTCTGTACTTTCAAGTTAATCTTTTTAAATGCAGTACATATAGATTTTATCTTTTTTAAGTAAGTTTAAAATCTATGGATTAACCGTTCAGAAATCAGAGGGTTGGTTAGAAAACCTTTGTGTATGTTACATATAATATTAAACAAACTACTTCCGATTGTTGTAATATTACCCCTTTTCAAAACCTATTTCTTGATTGTTGATTTCCGACTGTCTTGTTTTTGGAGCAATAAGACCATGCTTTAGCCAAAGCTATTTCTTGGACATTTGACGCCCGGGGAATTTTGATGACTTATCTTGTACCGCCACATTCATCTTTGTCTTCATAGAATTGCATATCTTTTATCCTAACAATTCTATATAATCTGTTGGGCCATACTAATATTTGAATTGGGCTGTCTAATTGGGCTCATTGTGGTGTTATTGACATTAGTTGGGTTTAAGTTCGTGACATATGTCAAAAACTGTTTTATTACAAACTTTAATAGTGGCCCGTGAGAGGCTGGACTCTTATCTAACGATAAAGCTAATTTTCTACTCTCGACAATGTTCTTTAATTTGTTACAAACCGGATCCTCTTACCTTTTAGTGTCTTGAGCGTGCATAAGTGTTATATAATATCTTAGGAAAACGGATTATATTTAGATTCGATCTCTATGTATATTATGATAATAATTATAATATTTTCTTTTGTTTAGAACTGCTATAGTAAATAAGATTAATTGAGAGAAAGAGGATACATGACTAAAAATATTAAATCAAGATAGTAGGAAGGCGGGCAACAAGCTGCGCCGCCACCCCTTTCTGAATGTCAAACCCTAATCTACTAAAAACGTAACCTTGCCCACGCGGAGCCGAGACACTACTATGAATAACTTGTTGGACCCTGGTCAGGAAACGGATACGAAGTCATATTTATCGATTTAAAATGTCCTATAAGGTTAAACGGTGATAGTAATAGATAGTGACTCCATAATTTTAATCTAAGCACATTATCAATTTGAACTTATATATATAAAAACCAATGATAATTATAAACTTTTAAAAGCATGTAAAAATTGTCATTGTCAATTGAATTAAAAAAAACAAATACAATTATGAATTTTATAATTGAAATGGAAATAGTATTAATTGCCGACTGATCGAATTCAAGTCACTGAAATTCATAGAATTAAATTTTGGAACTCATAATGTCGACATCTCATAACAAATTTTAATTCTTGTTCTACTCATCTTCTTCAACCCCTATACATATATCTCTCCATCTTCAACAATCTTATACATATACATTATACAAACACAACCCTACTAATCAAACATATCTCTCCATCTTCTTCAATCAAACCATGAATGTTAAGTTATTGTTTCTTCTTTTCCTCTTACCCATATGCATTCATGCAGAATGTACATGTGAAGAAGAATCAAGCAATTTACACCATTCCAACAAGTCGCAAGCTCTAATATTCAAATTAATGGCGATCGCCTCAATTCTTGTTGCAGGTGTGGTAGGCGTGTGTGTACCTATGTTTGGTAAGGTATTTGAATCTTTTGGACCCGAGAGTAACATCTTTTTGACGGTTAAGTTCTTTGCATCGGGTGTTATATTAGCTACAGGCTTTGTCCATGTGTTTCCTGACGCTAATGAGAGTTTGGAAAGCCCTTGTTTAGGCGACAAGGCGTGGGGTGATTTTCCATTAGGGTATTTTGTGGCTATGTTGGCTGCTGTGGTGGTGATGGTGGTGGAAACTGCGTTTACTAGGCGTTTGTCTAAAAAGTTACAATGTAGTAACAAGACGGACGTGGAGGTTTTAGTTAGTGATGAAGAGAAAGATGAGGATCACATGCAGGTTGATAAACATAAGCCGCATTGCATGGTGGAAACGGTGTCTAAAGGGTTACAATGTAATAACAAGATGGTAGAGGTTGTTGCTGGTGATGAAGAGAAACAGGAAGGATCGTCGGAGAGTCTCCTTAGTCAACGGATTATTTCGCTGGTATAACATTATTGTTTTATTTTGTTGATATCTTAAAATTAAAATTAAGGGTAAATTGCTAAAATCGTCTATGTGGTTTGTTGAAAGATGCCACTTACATACAAACTTGAGATTTTTGTCATAATCGTACCCTGATTTTAATTGTTTGTCATAATCGTACCCTGGTTTTAAATTGTTTGTTTAAATCGTCCTTTGACTTAACTGGATGGAGTTAGTGTCAGGGACGATTTAGACAAACAATTAAAACCAGGGTACAATTATGACAAAAAATATTAAGTTTATACGTAAGTGGCAACTTACAACAAACAACAGGGACGATTTTAGCAGTTTACCCTAAAATTAATGTTTGACTCAGGACATGACATCGTTCTTTTTTTTTTTTTGCAATATTAGGTTTGGACAATAGGGGTTATATCAAATATGTTAAATGCTTATGAAGATTTTGTTATCGTAATTAAATTTGTATTATGGTGGTAAGAAATAATGGTTTTTTTTTTAACAAAACAGTCCTTTGGGGACTCATAAAGTATCAAAATAACAATAGGATTAATAGTTTTAATATTAATTAATAAAAGAACATTTATGGCTTTTAATATATAGTTATATTAGATGTAATCGTATTCTGGTATGAAGATACGCAATAAGCATATAAAACGAATTTAAGTAACTAAATAATACTATTAGTGATTAAATAAAGCCTTGGTAAAAGTTTTTAAAACTCTCCGGGGACGATACGGTTAAAAAAGTCCATTGGGTTTCGTGGGATGTTAATGTTATCTCTACTTCCAAGAAAGATGGTGGTTTAGGCGTTTCCAAGCTTATAGATGTTAACGCCGTGTTCTTAGTTAAATGGGGTTGGAGGTTTAAAAATGATTGCCAAAGTCTATGGTGCACGATTATTGAAGAGTTTCATGGTCGTAAAAGATATTGGGGTGTGCTTCCGGTTAATAATAGCATGACGGGTTTGTTGGAAGTCGATTGCGACTTTTAATAACTCATTCATCATTCAAGACAGAAAGTTAAGTTGTTGTTTCAAGGGGCATGTAGGCGATGGTCAGTCGATCAGAGTTTGGTTTGGTGATAAAATGTTGAAGGACAAATGGCCAGATTTGTTTGCGTTGGCTGCGGATAAAACCTGCAGCCTGCAGGTCGCTACTGTTCTGGTTGGCAGCAGTCAGCAAGGATGGGTCAGGATCCCGGCTAGCGAGGTGGAACGTGCACAGTTTGCAGAGTTGACAGCTTGTGTTAACAATATATCTTTTAATAACGGGTCGGATACTTGGACTTGGGAAGGTGATGCTGATGGAGCCTTCACAGTTGCTGACTGCAAGAACCAGATCAGAAAGGGCAGGGATATTCAGCGACAGTTTAATATGAGGTGGGTTTCCTGGGTTCCGTCGAAAGTTAAGATCTTCGTTTGGCGGGTCGAGATGGAACGGGTTCCGACTAGAGTGACATTGAGTAGGAGAGGTATTAATATTTCCGATTTATCATGTGGTCTGTGTGAGGTGGATATTGAGACTGTCGAACATATGTTCACGGGCTGCGGTTTTTGCTACGGTGTTTAGGCCCCTATCGGCAGATGGTGCGAGATTCAATCGATCGTATTTTTTCATATTTCTGATATTCTTCGGCTGGCGAACTCGATCGCGGGTAACAAATGGGCTAAGAAAGTGATAAATGGTATCGTTATGATTACAATGTGGTTGATATGGAAGACTAGGAATGAAAAGTTGTTCGCTAGAAAAGAGGCGAAGGTTACGGATGTTGTGGCGAGTATCAAATCTTTGGCATTCTTGTGGCTTAAGAATAGTTCTCGGTTTAAGGATCTTAGATGGAATGATTGGTCTGGTTTTCCTTTGTATATGATGTAACATTTTTGTTGGCCGGTCCTCGCTAGCTTTGAGGACGCGCCTGTGTACATTAATTATCTGTTTAGGATTTTAGCCAATATCAATTGCAATTATTAACAACTAAAAAAATTAAAATTGTAATTCAGGTATTGGAAGCTGGGATTATAATACATTCAATAATAATTGGAATGTCATTAGGAGTTTCTGTCCATCCCAAAACAATCAAACCACTTATTGCTGCTTTGAGTTTTCACCAAATGTTTGAAGGCATGGGACTTGGAAGTTGCATCACTGAGGTACCTACTTTTTTCTCTTCTTATATATATATATTTTTTTTAACGATCAACAAAACGCCATTTTTCTCTTCTTATATTAATTTGTCATCAATTTCCCTGCACATATTCAATTCTAAGTAGTAACTTGCAGGCTAAATTCGAGGTCAGGAAAGTTGTAGTAATGTTGATAGCATTTTCGGTTACAACTCCGTTTGGGATAGCGTTAGGGATTGGGATCGCAAACACATACGATGAGAATAGCCACATCGCTCTTATAGTACAAGGGTTATTAAACGCGACATCTGCTGGAATACTCATATATATGGCACTTGTGGATCTCCTTTCTTTGGATTTCATGAAATCGAAAATTCAAACAAGCTCTAAACTTCAAGCTATAGCATGTATCTCGATTCTTTTAGGGATAGGTTGCATGTCTGTGTTGGCCATATGGGCTTGATTCTCCTGTGGAACACTTTACTTTTAGATATTTTTTTGATGATGTATAATGTAATAAAGTATGGTCATTAGAGTTGGGATCACACTAGTACAAGATGCAAACATATGTTATAAACGTGTGATCATCAATGTTTTCATAACCTGATTAGACATTGAACCGGGCGCCTTATTGGTTTAGTGGTCAAATCAGTCGGACAGATCAAACCCGATTTAAGAACCAGATGACGTTATAAATAACATAAATTCTAAAATATTTATGAACCTACAAGAGAAACATTTGAGTTAGTTGTCAATGTTCGGGAGTAGAGAGTTGGAAGATGAAGACGTTGATACTTTGGTAATAGAAAAAGCAATGGTCGTTAATTCGTGTTCACTGTACAAGGTAATTGATGAAGATTTTGATCATGGATTTTGTTCGAGTTCCTGATATTAGTTTATGATTATATGTGGATTGAGCTCAAAATCTTCGGTACATTGAAAATTTTTGTATGTAGTATCTAAAAATCTGGCAAACAAATGGATGTTGTGATGTTAATTAATTTTAGCATCAGGATAAGTGTAAGCTAACTATGTACTTTGGTTTGCAAAATGATTGGAATGCGCTCATGATCTTACCTTTTGTGCATGTATCAATTAGATGGTATAACATATAATAATCATATCAATTTGCTTTATTCAATCGAAGGGTGTAATACGCAAGTCTATAACCTAGCAAATATAATCTACAATAACTATAAATAAATAAATATAATTCAAGATTAGTGTATGTGTAGTGGGCTTGAAGGAGGGGCGCTACCCACCCCCATGACGCCCTGAACACCCCCTCCCCCTTGCGCCATGGGGCAAAATCTTGTTGCAGTGTGATGCTGCTCGCGAGGGTGCCATGAACCACAAAACCGAACGAACCTATCACCATAAGAATTCAATCAAACCCATCTGCACAGCTAAACAACGTTGCAAACGGCACTACAGAAGGTGAAACTACTTCCTCCTCCCAAATGCCATCATTTTCTTCTATAACACTCCGGCCACAAGTCTACAAGTGCTTTGATAAACTACGATCTGTCTAACCATCTTTTTCCTTCAGATCTAGTTGCAAAAGTTATGTATCGACTTTAAACATTTTGGGTAATGACTGTAAGAAATTGAAACCAAATCGAAGATAGATCCAAACTGAAGAATTAGGAATAAGATGTGTAGATGATTTGAACCAACATATGTGTAGGGTTACCGATCGAAGAAGGAGATACAGAGGCCTTTCAAGAAACCAGTTGGAGTGAAAAAGATGTAGAAAGAATAGTAGGGTTAACACGACCACCCACCACAAGACATAACCACCAGTCCACCACTACCAAGAAGAGAGATGCGGCCAGTGTTAGGATTGAGAGAGAGGTGGAGATTAATTGAGTTTTTAGATTTTGGGGTGAGAAGAAAGAAGTTTTATAGGTGATTAGTTATTTTTTTAATTTAAATAACTAATTTCACATGACACACCTAAGAGCATTCATAGCCCGTCCTCCATCCCTAACCATATAATTTAAGGAAAAATCATAGTTTTCTAAATTTGTCTCTCACTTTTTAAAAGTCACTCACATCTCATTCCCATTCATATCCCCTATAAGCTTTTTTTTATTATTATTTTCTTTCTTTACAACCAACATCAAATCACTCCACCTTCAATTTTTATTATTTTATTATTATTAAATGAGATGGAGGAAGTATGGAAATTTTAGAAATGGGGTATGGGGATAGGGGTTAGGATGGAGTGAGTTTTTATGGGATTTTCTTAAATTTTAAGAATGGGGGAGGGAATGAGGGATGAGTTGTGAATGCTCTAAAGGGGAAGGATGACCTCTTTAGTGTTACGTAGGATTTCATCATCATCATCATCATCATCATCATCATCATCATCATCATCATACTCAGTTAATCCTACCTACAGCAAAGCTAAGGTAGGGTCTGATGAGGGTAAGATGTAGACAACCATACCTCTACCCCTAAGAATAGAGAGGCTGCTTCCAGTGAGACCCCCGGCTCGATGTGGTTTGGTATCAAGCCTTGGACATAAGGCACAGAACACTTAGCAATCGGGACAAACCCGATCGGTGCATGTACCCCCTTTGTCTTTTGGCTATCAACGCCACCACATGATGCATGATTAACCGTCTGTTGTTTTTAACGTTATTTTCACGAAATTAGTAAAATAACGTTAAAACTAGTGCAACTTTACTTTTGCCCCCCCCCCCTGAGGGCGACACATATATACATTATATGCGCACACCGTAAGTGGGGCGTATTACGTAGGATTTCATGCTTTGAAATATTAATTAATATATATAGATTAAGGACAGGGTGGGAACCGAAGATGCAGAAGACTAACAATATGGAACAGAACACAAATTTTAATTTGGATGAATTTTTATTTATATGCTATTAAATGTGGAACAGAAAAAATTTATTCTTCGAGAACAATTGGATATTCTTGTTTGGTTTCTATATTTCTACCCATGTATGTAAAAGATGTAATTAATTTCAATCGTGTATAATAGACATTCTGCTGGTAAATGATATAGTACATAACCAAGGGGTCATTTAGTTTGAGAAATTTTTAAAAGGAATTGGAATGTGTTGGAATTATACTATGTATAATTGGCAAAGCAAGATGAACAGTAAGTCATGCCATTTTGTAATTAAATGTTCCAGCAAGGGTAATCTTCATGGTTTTAGGGTACAACTCATCCTCCTCAAAGCCACCTGTCAACATGTCGAGAGCTCACCACCTCCTGTCGACCACTACCACTTTTGATTTTCATTTAAAGTATTATATCACTCTTTCCTCATATTTCAAAGCTCTATGATCTCTCTCTTCATTAAGCTCTCTCATCTCTGTCCTTTCTCTCTCTAAACATTAAACAAATTTTCTGCTGATTTTTTTTTAGATTTTGTCATACGCCAGCCGTTTCCTTACTGTAGTTGGATCTTTGATTGTCCCTTTCCCTAGAGAGAGAAACAGAAAGAGATGGGTGTTGTCGGACTGCCGTCGGTGGCAGTGGTTGTTTGTTTTTTAGTTGTTTTGTCAGTCGTTGTTGGTTTATTATGTCCTTACCCTGGTTTTGTTGGCTCTGTACGCATGCTCGGTGATCCCCCCCATCAAGATACCAACGGTGAGCGAGGGTCACGCCAGTTACAAGCCATTGTTGGCTTTATACAACGATTGTTGGCTTTATACAGTCACTATGTTCTCACTACGTAAGCGTCGGTCGATGATGGCTTTATTTGATACCGATGTTCGTGGTGGTTTTTGGTGGCTTTGTTTGCATAACTTTTGTTATTGAACTTATTTGTATACTTATTGTCCGGGTTCTCACTGTGCATGTGTCGGTCGATGATGGCTTTGCTTAAGACCGACGATCGGGGTGGTCTTTGGTGGCGTTGTTTGCACAACTGTTATACTTATAATCTGAGGCTATGATGCTTGTATGAGCTTCGAAGGTTGCGATGGTCATTTGAGCCTTATTTTTTAACACCTATTATAGGTGTAGAAATCTTGCACAAGATGTGTTCGATGAAATGCCTACATGACTTTCTTGGGTTTGTTGTTGGCTGTTAGTTGATCATGTTTACATATTCAGACATAAATTTGGGAATGGTCACTTACTTGTGGGATTTTGGCCTTTAATTTTGGGATGTATGATTTGGAGATTTTGATTGTTTATTTTTTGGGGGTTCGGTTCCCTCGCAAGGCTGAGATGATTTTATAAGGACTGTTTGTACCTTTGTCGATGTAGGGCTTGAGGAAGGTGGGTTTTCACCCACAACCCGCCTACAACCATTGTGTGCTAACCAATTATGTTTCTAAGCCTGATCATTTTATATCTAACTTCAAATACTAAACTTTTCCCACCTGTTCTAAGGTCACAAAATTTATGTTTGCCCTTTTAGGTACGAATGTTGTGTTGACGTGGACAAGGTTGTTTAAATGTTTAAATTAAAGTCCAAAAGCCAATGATGTTGTAGCCTAGTGGTTGCAATGGAGGTGGGAAGGTTTACCCACTTTGTGGGGTTCATGCCCTGGGAGGTCACAGGTTCGAATCCCACTCAGAGTAGGGTTATTCTGAAATGAGGGGCTGGACCTTAGGGGGGGCCTGGGGACCGGACCTGGAGGGTGCAGGGCTTCGTTATGGGTGTGTACCGTTGGCCGTTAAAAAAAATTAAAGTCCAAAATGTAAACATTAGCCCAACAGTTTTTAATACTGAAACTTAAATTTCAACATGAAATTTGGTGGTTACCTTTTTTGAAAATAGTTTCATAGCGTTTCGATAACGACCATATGATAACGGGCGTAACGCGCGTCATGAATCCCACTAGTTTCAATTAATTCCAAGCAAAATAAACTTGTGTTTGGTTCTAAATTTTATTAATGGAATTGAAATATATAATTATAAAGACAAAAATACGGAAATACCTTTAGTTGTTTACTAATAATTTCGGAGGCCAAAACGTCAAAGTAGCGAAGGTATAAGAGATGAAGGGACGTTGATTATCCTTGCAAGCTTTATCAAGTCAAAGTAGCAAAGGTATAAGAGACGAAGGCACGTTGATTATCCGTGCAAGCATTATCATACTTCTCAATTTTATTCATTTCTAGATTCAGCATCGTCTGACTAGCCATAAACTCACTGTCCCTAAAGATTGTTAGATTTTTGGGTCCAATAATAGGTAATCAAGAAACCTTATGGATCCATTGGATTTCATGACCGAGAATCTATCTATATATATATATTGCAAAGGGATTAATCCTACATGTCATACTCTTATGCAATCTCTCTTTTGAGAGATGCCACATAGGATGTGATGTGGCAAGTGTAAACCAATTAAAAAAAAAAGGAATAAATATGATTTAACCTAATCTATTATAATCTTTAACCTAATCTATTAAATACCTAATCTACTAAATCTAAATATTAAAACTTTATTATTTTTACTCTCATGTTTCCTCCCATAACTTTTAAACGTTAATATCTTTTATATACGAGATTTTTTAAAGAAAAAAATTACACCAAATTAACGAGCGTTTTATTATCTTTCCAACGAGTACCATAGTGCTATATAAAAAAACGAAGAAAAAAATGACTATTTTTTGTAACCCGACAGGTATTGTGTCGGGTTTGGGATTAGTTTAAAAAAATTGTGGGTTTGGGTCGGGTCGGGTCTGGGATTAGGTGATACCCGACCCGATTACCCAAAACAACATACCCAAATACCCGAACTATATACTCATGAATTTTTTAACGCATCACATAACCCTTAGACTAATGTGTTCGATATTTCAATAATTAACTTTTTTTTCTTATTTGATGTTAGTTCTTTTTAAAATGATCGATTACAAACTTCCGAATTCATTTGTAATGGCACTAGATTTATACACCGCCGCAGAGATTCGTATTTTTTATATTTGAATATGATAACTTATGGCGAAGATTTGTTTAAAATAATAATAATAATAATAATAATAATAATAATATATTTTATTATGTCATATTAAATATTTCAACCCGGGACGCTCCCGGGATAAAAACTAGTTCAATATATAATTCTGAATTTGTTTTTTTTTTTTTTTGAAAAGTAGGTTTCTTGATTTGGGCTCTACAATTGAGTTTGGTGTATTTATCATAGCAAAATGTTAAAGAGCGGCCCAGGCCCAACAGGCCGACTTATTAAAACTTTTAAGTTACATGGAGTACCTTGGCTTATACCTTACCACCAAAAAAGAACAAAAAGAATTCAGGGAAAAGATCAAATGAAGTTAATCTAACTCGTATAAATGGGGATATTTGTTAGACGAGGTAAGATCAAATAAAAATTTTAATTTTGCTTAACTAGGAAATGAAAATATTTTGATCAAAATTTAAATCAATGGTTTTGGTCAATGTGTGAAAAAAAATTGGAAAGATACTTTGAGGATAACCACTATATGGACTTTTTTTTTCAAAATCTCCTCAATTTTTAAGCGTTCATAACTTTATTAAACAAAATTATTTTTTTAAAATAATTATATCATAATATCAAGCGTCCTTTTATCCTTGATTTAAGTATTCTATTGCTATATAAAAATCGACAAGTAACAAACCAAAAAAAATATGTTGTATTTTTATGTTGTATGACTTATTTAGTGCTTGATTTTTTTTGTATTGCATATTTTTTGTGCTGATTATTGTGTGCTATTTTTTCTTTTTTTTTTTTTGCTAGATTTTTTTGTATTGCATATTTTTTTTGCTATTTTCATGTGTTTTAAAAACAAAAGGGTGGGAGTTTTTGTTTTAGGAACAAAATGTCATTTAATTCTAACTATAAGAATTTAAAAAGATTTCTCACAAGGAATATGGAAGCAGCCTTTTAGAACTTTTTTTAACGGCTAATTTCTTACATTTATTTCCTTGCACTTTTTACACCATTTTATATTTTTTTTGCACACCTTTAGAGTTGAACTCCCAACATTACTCAAGGGAGAATTTTCTCTCTACCGCTATGCTATAACCTAAGTGGCAATCATTTAACACTTACTACAAAAGAAGAGAGATCATAGATTAATTAGAGATGACGTGCTCTAGTGTCCTAATTGTATATATTTTAACCCCTATAGAATAGTAGGGTGTTTATTCCAGTGATGTTATTTGTAACCGGTAATCTCTATCGATGTAGAGAGAATATGCATGTAGAGAATAAAATCTCAAATGAAGAATTAGGAAGTGCAAGTAAGGTCAATTAGTTCATATGCATCTGAAAGTGTGTACTTCACACTTTTTAAGTTGTAATTAGCTTTATTTTCAGGATTGTTAAAACAACATTCAAAATTAGTATATTGACATCCATTATACAACATGTATAGTAATAGAGGGTTAGGATCCAATACACAGTGAAAGAAAAATAGGAAGTCGTAAAAAGGGTATTAAACGAACTCCGATTGAACTAATCAAGCGGTATTGGAATCGTCTCATCGCACCTTACAATCATAGTTTTTAAGTTTTCGCTTTTTTAAAGTTTTAGCTTGTAGTTTTTAGAACTTACGTCATATCATTGTGTCTTTTATGTAGCATTTTTTTTCCCTATTCTCATCATTGTGTCGTTTTTACAATTCATTGTGTTTTTTTTCAACATTGTGTTAAACTTTTTGACATTGTGTTATATTTTATGGCTCATTATGTCATCCTTCGTGATCTACTGTGTTTTTTACATCATTCTCACCTTCTCATTTTTGTTACACTGTATAGGATAACTTGACTCTAGTAATAGAATATGATTGTATCTTATTATATATATTGGGTAGAATGAATGCAAAGGGGTAACAAATCACATTCAGTAATAATCTCCTATCATGGTATCAAGAGTCATAGGACAACCCTAAATCCCAAACCGCCGGCATCACCCCCTCACGACTTACCTTCTGCTTCCTTGTTACCGTCCCTATTACACTATGTATACAATACGATACTATACAATACGACACCTATAGCCTATTGGAGACATATACTACACTGATTTGCCTATATGAGACGAACAATACCTATATTACATTCATAGCTAGGTCTATACAGAACCTTTATTACACTCATAGACATATGTAGGACCCCAACCGAATCTACATATTTTTTTAGCAATTAGACATCAATAAGTCGAATCTTTGTATTATTTCATACATGCATCCTATTTTCTTCACATGTTAAATACCAATTCTTCTTTTATAGATGCTTACATTATATTTGAAAAATCAATACTTATGTTAAACCACCAAAGAGTCGTGGGTCTTGTTCCGAGTCGTACTTTAGAATCATAAAGGCCCACCCTGCCTCCTACAAGATAATTCACTTGTCTATCTTTGACATGAGCATGACCCCTCATAAATGATTGAAGGTAATGACAAAATTCTTAAATACATGATATACAAAACTTAATATATATTTTAAAAATACTATTTAGATCTAACTAAATATCCAATTTAGTTAAAAATCCTATTTAATTTTGATAATGATTTTGTAGAAAACATATTCATATAAATGTTTAATTTTGCAAGTTTCCTAAAATTAAATAAGAGAAATTGAATTTTTAACAACATAAACTACAACTTAGTGGTCGATAATAATATATACTAATGATGAGACGTATGAATTCTCTAACATTACTTTCGCGGTCTTACTGTAACTTAAACTAACTCTGAAACTCCATTTTATGTCGTTTCAATACAATTAACAACTTTCTGATCAAGGCACAAATCAGTTAGTTGTTTTTTAATGACACACGAATTTACTTTTAGGTTAAAGTTTGATTATTTTTAACAACAAACTTGAAATTAAGTTAGAAGTAACACCCTAGTCACATTGACAAGAGTAATTATTATCGACTTTTTTTTTAACGGCCAATAAATTGGAATCACTCACGGAACATTGGAGTATCATCGTGCTATCAATGTTACCCCTCGATCATATTCCACCACCAAGTCACCAATTCAGGAGAAAACTCATAATTATGAGAAAACCCCCTATGTAAGATTCGAACCTAAGACCTTATTCCTTAAATGCGCGACACATTTATTATAGATTGGCGTTCATTAACTAACATAAAGATCAATTCTCAATCATATAAGATCATACTAATGAGATTGGTAGTCCATTGGCAAAGATAAACACTTTATGAACACCTAGTTTTTAAGGTATAAGATCAGATGATACTGATCTTGAATCATCTTTCATCTTTATTTCTTGGTTCCATTAATTGATCTTAAAGAATTTTCCATCTCCATCACGAGCTCGATTCAACTCCAATCTTTATTTCATTCGTAATCCACATTACAGGATTAAAAAAATAATAAAAAAATAAAATACTTTCGTAGATTGGAAATATGCATGATCGATAATATTATCTTTTTCCTAAACTACAATGATGACAATAACCTTTTTAACAAACTTCACTACCATCCAAATTATAATAACAAAGATTACGATTGATGATAGTACGATAGAAGATATGAATACGTAAATTGGATTCGAAACCTTAAAATAAACATGCATTGGTTCCTGAACCTATGGGGGTAAATATAAGAAGTGACGCATGGAGAACCCAACGGTCGTCTAATCGTTGCAAACATGGGACGCCATCAAATACAATGGCTATGTTCCTTACATTTGGTGTTTTTGTCTTTTTCTTTAGATTATGGTTCGGTGGGTTGGTATAACTAAAGGGTCGTAAAACATTTTTTTTTTTGTTTTAAAAGGCGGCTAACAGAAGTGTGGGGTTAGGGTTATGAGATGAGATAAAAGAAGGTGTAGTTGGCCTTTTGGTGAATCAGGAGTCACCATAGGTTTGATGTTTCCGCGTCTTGACTCTTCTATTGTGTCATGTAACTTCACATGCTTCCAACAACCTTCCCCAAATGCTACACTTTTCATTGAAGTTCTGTCTTTTTGTTTTTTTGAGAACTACCCAACATTAGTTTCACTTTTAAGTATTAAGGTTTAAAAGTTTAATGTTAAGGTGTTAAGTTTAGTTTTTGTAACATAATATTGTATTAGCACTAACGGTGGTTAATATTTAATTGAGTTTACCCTCACGTGACAAATGGTAAACCACAAGGACCAAATATGAAACTTAAATGGGCCTCACCACTAACCTCAAAAGTAAAACTAATGGTAAACCACAAGTATTAATTGTGTAATTCTCTCTAATATTTAAAAACTTTAGTATGACCCACCACCCACCTCCTTATTCACCTTCACCCACCACCATCTTCACCTTTCACTACCACAATTAACCACCATCTCCTCCGCTTTTCATTAACTTTGGTTGAAGCTACGAAACATGAAAAAGCTCGAGCTCCGTCTCGTGAAATTGAAGCTCCAAAACATGAAAAAGCTTGAGTTCTGCCTCATAAATTTGAAGACCAGAAACCAGACCGCTTATCTTGAAACTAAAACTCAGAAAAATGAAAAAACTCGCGCTCCGTATCGTGAAATAGAAGACCTGAAACCAAGGGCCACATATCATGAAATTGAATCTCAGATACATGACAAAACTCGAGCTCCGTCTCGGAAAATGAGATCACATAAACAGAAAAAACCATGGGGCCTGTCTCGTGAATCTGAAAGTTAAAAATTTGAAAATAAGCGCCCTTTTCCACATACACGGGAATATAAAGTTAATGATACCTTAAATGCTGATTTTAGTTTTGTTGATGCCGACCAACCTTCGGAAGGGAGGTACAACTCAGTGAATAATTTGGTTGCTGCCCATGGTGAAAGGTGGAGAAGATGGTGATTGATTGTGGTAGTGAAAGGTGAAGATGGTGGTGGGTGAAGGTGAAGAAGGACGTGGATCCCACTAAAGTTTTTAAATATTAGAGAGAACTACACAATTAGTCCTTGTGGTTTACCATTAATTTCACCTTTAGGTTGGTGGTGAGCCCCATTTAAGTTTCACCTTTGATTCTTGTGGTTTACCATTTGTCACGTGAGGGTAAACTCAGTTAAATATTAACCCCCGTTAGTGCTAATACCCTATTATGTTACAAAACTAAACTTAACACCTTAACATAAAACTTTTAAATCTTAATACTTAAAGGTAAAACTAATGGTAAACCACAAGGACTAATTGTGTAGTTCTCTTTTTTTTTTAAGTTAACTAGATTATAATCCCGTGTATTATATGGATTCATAAGTTTAGTGTTATATGATTAATAAAAAATTATGTTTAAGAAAACCTATACATTTCATGATTGAAAAAATCGGTGTATTATTCAAATAGAATAAAATATAGAGATGTTGGATTTTAAGAATCCAAACTTTGAGGAAATTAACTGACATTAATCCGAACTTAAGAAATTCCCTCTAAAAATCCCAACTTGTAAACTATTTTCCTCCACCAAGCTTCTTTTAACTGGGGTCTAACCCACTTAGTTCATGTTGACGTGGTAGCTGACTTGGATAATAATGTGGATTTTTTTAACTATATTTAATTATTTATTTAGTCCCACCACCACCTTTGCTACGACCACCACCACCTCCACCACCACCACCCATCATCACCAACCACCATCACCAATCATCCATCATCACCACAAAATGAATTAAACGGGAACTTCACCATCGTCGTTCGAATCATAACAAGGTTCCCCATCGCTGGTCAACAAACCACATTCCTATGGTGAAGCACATATGAAACCTGTAATTCAGTGCGAGAAGCAACAAAGAACATCTCAAACCTACAAATGCACTCCGGCAACCAGATCTAAAACCTTCAGTTCCATCTTACCTGTTAACATCTGCTAGCGTTAGGGTGGTTTAGTGGTTTAGGTGGGGACGATGGTGGCCTGAGGGATTGAAGATTATGGCTGTGCGGTGGGTGATATGTGGTTGTGGTGGAGTGGTGGTGGTTGATATGTGGGTTTTAGTGAGTTTTAAAAGACATTTCCAATACCTTTAAAACTTTGTGTTTTTAAGACCCCAAAAGAGTGGAGTTTTACCAAAACGCTACCAAGTTTTAAATTTATGAATAAAATGATAGTTGTTTAATGATCTAAAACTCATACAATGGCAAAGTGTACCTATCGAATGTAGTATAGAAAGAGCAAGTACCGAGTATCGAATCCAAAGACACAACTTTTATTACTCAGTTGTAAGTTATTAGGAAAAAGCTTATAAAGATAAAGATAACAAAAGTAGCTGAGACAACCAATAACCAAATGAAAGTGTTTCTTTAGGATCTATTAGTGCACCCTTCGGCTATGTCCCTAGCTTAAAAATGTTGTTAGGATCATGTATGTACATTTTAGATGTTATCCGGTAGCATTTTGGAGGTCGGGGGTATTTTGGTGATTATTGTAAAGGTCTAGAGTCATACGCCTGGCAACTCAGGCATAGGAGGGTTCTATGCCTGGAAGGTCCCAAGCGTAGGACCTCAGGCTATAAATACCTGCCTTGTCTCAAACCTTAGTAACTTTTGCTATTATCATTAACGAAGTGCTGCCCAATTTGAGTGTGTTGTGTGTTTTTATCACTTTCATATCTTTCTAACTTCATATCTCATATCTAACAACAACCGATCCATTGATTCCACCTTCGAATCGGTACGACCAGCTGAGCATGTCCAAGCCAAGAAAGTGACACAAATACTCCTTGTATTGACCTATACGAAGAGTACTTAGGTGTCAACTTTTTTTTTGGTGTCCAAATATTAACACCCTTTATAAATTATCGATATAAAAAACCAAATAACCGGTTCTAAACATTGAACTATAAAACCGGGCCATTTTTTGAAGGATTGGTTTGGCATTCAATCAATAAAACATATGCTAGCTGCTTTAATTTCCCATTTTAAAACCGTACTTTTAATGGTTCGACCTAAATAGCATGACAAAGATGAACGGGTATGAACACACATTATTGTATTCAACTTCTACTATGCTATCTTTGTTATGTATTTTAATAAAAAGACCTTACATTTATACTTTTATGATCATATCAATCAAATATCTCTCTCCACAACAAAGACTTGACTTCAAAAAAAAAAAAAAAAACTAGTAAATACAAAGATTATAAGCTATAAATATTTTGAAAATTATAAAACAACACTTATAATTATAAAAATAAAAGTTGGATGAATTAGAAAATATAATTATATGTCCTTCTTGGAAGTTTTCCATTGTCGTGACATTGTGATAAAGTGCATGGAAGGATGATTAAAGTATATCAAATAACACCTATCCCAAATGAACCTATTATAGCATAATTGGACTCAAAATGTTTCATGCATTCTTCATAGTCAATAGAAATGTAACTTTATTAAGGTAATTCACGCTAGTATTATCATTAGAATATTAGAAGTATTTTACTAGTCATAAAGTAATTTCAGCAAACTAAATAACTAAAGTTAACAACTTTTCCAAGATTAACTATATTGATTAACCACTTTAATACCATACATATATGTAATTGAACATCTCTTTAGCATTCTCTCGTATTTTTATCTATTTGTAAGTATAATAAAATAACAATTCTTTTTATTGTAATATGAAATATCCTAAAATCAATAATACATTATAAAACATTTTAGATAGACAACAATGTAATTTTACACAATTTTAATTTTAAGATTACATATCAAAAGACTTAGGATAAATATGCTACTCTTCATATTTTTGTTCCATCTCTACCTTCCTTCAAGGTAATAAGTTAAATATTGGGTAAAGAAGAAATGAATTTAGGTATTGGGAATATTGTGAAATGTAAATTAAAGAATTTTTTTTTATCAAATTACAAGTTTAATAATGAACATCAAGTTCAATTGTTTAATTGATCAATGTTTTTCAAAATGTATATTTTATGATGAGTATAATTATCAACTTTTAGGTGCTATGAACTAATAATATTTGATGATTACACATATATTAAGATAGAAAATTTAGTTCAAATGTGATTTTAGAATTTAATATAAACAATATCCATTTACTTAATCTCATTTATTTGATATAATTTACTCGCAATACAACAAATTTATAAAATTATTGTTTAACTTCAATGGTAGTTAAACGGACAGTGGTGTGACCATATTTGCAACAATAACAATATTTGATGTGACAATGTAAAAAGTTTGTTTACAATATCTTAGAGGCTTTTGCGCTTGTCGAACAAAGACTGGTGGCACCAAACGGTATCATAAGCCCAATAGGAGTAGTCTAGGACATGGGACAGAAGCGTTCTTTTCCCTTCCCGATGGTAAGGAAAAAACTCGTTATTTTTGGAAAGGGTTGCCTTAATCAAATACCCCTAGGGCGGGAGTATTCTACGGCAGACGAGACACCCAAGAAGGTTTAGGGTTTTCCTGGCCTTCCCCTGAATGCGGGGGTGTTTATGTTCGTTCATTTAACCTTAACCAAAATGGATATAAACATATTGATCAAATGAAATTTTTGATTCATCTTCGTTTTATAAAAACGGGGCCATGCTCGTGATTTTTGCATATTCATGCATTTAAAAACCAAACATCCTTTAACATCTGAAGTTGACACACGGTCTAAGAGCATTCACAATAGCTTCCCCATTTCTTATTCTCTCACAACCAATCACAACCATATATTACATCAAAATTCATTACAGTTTCTCTCTTCTCCACTCACAACCACTTTCAACAAATATTAAAAAATAAATACAGTTTCCTGTTTTTCCCAAAAGATTCCCAAATATTAAAAAATAACTGAAGTAATTGTTAAAAACGAAAGTGGACAAAGTGTAAATGCCATTTAATTCCATGAAGTACATATCCCCTTTGAAGTTGCAGATGGGACCACAAATAAAACAAACACCGCCGCAATCTGCGTGATCGATATCTAAAAATTACAGTAAAACATCTATAAATTAATACTCAATAAAATTAATAATTTGGCCAGTCTCAACTTGAGACCAGTACAAAGTTCAATCGATAAAATAATAACTTATTTGAAATTATGTTGTATATATTATTCTCAACGAAACTATAAATTAACAACTACTAAAGGAATCTATAAATTTCTAAACATGTTTAATGTACATAGAGAAAATATATGCCTTGAAACTAGTTTTGTAATTTATTTATTGGTACCATGAGCTAACTTTTTTCTTATTAAAAAACAATAAACTTGACAAATTTAATTAATTTATCAATATATAGTGGACTTGAAATTTTAAAGGTCATACGTCAAACCTTTATAAATTAATAAATTATTAATTTATCGATATAATAATATATTACTAAATTTATAAAATATTTAGGTTATAACGTTATTAATTTATAAAGGTTTTGCTGTAAATTTATTACCCATATCAATGATTCGGGTTATACCTGATAATCATTATTGAGTGGAAAGAGTACGTGAAGACTTGAATTAGTTATTCAAAGAGTATATTCCTTTTTAGTATTTTTTTTGAACGGCCAACAAATTGGAATTACTCACAAAACAATGGAGTATCATCGTGCTACCAATGTTGTCACGCAGAGTGTACACATAAATTTTGAAACCGAAACGAAACAAGTTCGAGTATAAGCTAATTAATTTTGAATCAATCAAACTTCAGCCTAGCAAACAAGGGTTCGGCAAGTCTCATTTATACCCTAGTAAAAATAATATTATACGAATTATCTTTTAATATATGAAAATTCCTTAACAATTTAGGTAGAATATGCCACTAAATTCTAGTATACAAGATAATGGTTAGGATCAAATACACAGTAAAAAAAAAAGATAGGAAGTCATAAGAAGAGCATCAAACGGACTCCAATTGAACTCATTCAAACGGCATTGGAACCGTCTCATTAAACTTACGATCTTAGCTTTTAGGTTTTCGCTTTTTTTTTTTGGATTTTTAGCTTGTGGTTTCTAGAATCTACGTTATATCATTGTGTCTTTTATGTAACATTGTGTCTTTTTCTTATTTTCATTATTGTGTTATTTTTGTTATTCATTGTGTCTTTTTTCTTTAGAATTGTGTTATATTTTTTGGCATTTTGTTATATTTTGTGACTCATTGTGTTATATTTCGTTATCTATTATGTTTTTTGTATCATTCTCACCCTTATCATTTTTGTTACACTGTGTAAACAACTTGACCCAGAGAAGTATTCCTGTATATAAAGCCATAAGTTACACAAAAATTCCTTAATTAATAAGTGATATACTTTCAATCAACGTGAGTGATTAACTATGGGTCCATCTATTCCCACCCCATGGATTCTATTTTCACCCCTCCAAAGCGTCTCGCTATGGCCATAGTGAGGCGCTTTGGTCACATGAAAGTACGACGTCAGTACGAGGTTGCATGAAAGTCTGAAAAAGTAAACTCAAAGCGCCTCGCTATGGCCATAGCGAGGCGCTTTGGGTCAGGGGGATGAACCTGGACATCTGGGTGGGTGGGGTGTTGGGATTTGTGTTAGGAGGGTTTGGTTTGGGTTTTTTTTTGGTGTTTTGAAGTGTTTTTTTGTTTGTTTTTTTTTTAATTTACTTATTGTAAAAAAATTTAAAAATTTAAAAAACAAAGTAATAACCCTAATTAAACTATATCATTAATAACCCTAGAAGTGTTTTTTTTATGTTTTATTTAAAAAAATAATAATAACCCTAATCAAACTATCATTAACCAAAATGAAAATTCTACCTTTCTAGATTCTACCCTAAATGAAAATTCAGTACTTCCGTGAAAGATACAACATTCATCTTCGCTATCTTTTGATTGGATGTGTCTTCTGAAAACCACCAACTTACACTAGCTTGAGATATAAGTTTGATTAGCTTAAATCTCTCTGATCCATGGTATCCACTAGCCTTAGCGACAATGAGATCCATAATCCAAACAAAGAGCGAAACGTTCTTCCATTACTGTTTTCATAAAAATGGAACAAGCAACCCCCTACCTACTATCGCCACCACTAAAGTTGTTGAACACCACATTCATATTCGTTTCCAGATGAAATTGGAGTTGTTATCTCTGTTGTTCCGTGAAAGATACAACATTCATCTTCGCTATCCTTTGCTTCTTGAAATACGTTTCGAGAGATTATTCCTCTTCATCCAGATGATTGTTCCACTTCTGTAATGATCAGGAACATTTCAAATAACTGTTCAGTTATGGATCATTTGATCAGAAAATATATTTTCAAACAATTCCTAACAACTGTTCAGTTATGGATCTTTTATTTAATTGTTATAATATTTTTATTTTTTTTAACAAAACAAAGTAATAATCTAATCAAACTATCAATAACCAATGAAATTAATGAAGACCTTGATCTGCAGTAAATTAATGAAAACCTTGATCTGCAATATTTGAAAATTATCATTTCTTGAGATGCTTGGTAACAGAGAGCAACACTTTCTTCTTTTGTTCTACAATCTTTGTTAGTTGTTAATTGGTCAAACTTTGTAGAGGCCTATGTTCTACGGGAGGTGAGTTAGAAATCAAGGGATCCGCTTGGAGTATAAAGCTTCGCGTGTCATCTTGGTCGAACTCATGTTGCAACATTATCTCCCGGCTATAGCACTCCTGTTAAGAGACCGCAAGGCTGCTTCTGTAGCTCTAACGTCATAATTGGTTTGTACATATTGATGATAGTCGTCTTCGGCATTGTAAACCGATCGTTGCCATTCCTCATGGCTTATCCCTATCATTCCTCCATCACTATTCAAACACATTATAAAAACACACACCACCAACATCCACCCCATACACAATTTTATTATTATTCTATACCAATGGAACCACCACCACCATCACAACAACCACCACGCTATCATCCCATACCAATAGAACCACCACCGCAACCACCACAATCACAACCACAAAAATAACATAAAAAACAATAACAACAACAACAACATCATCCATACAGAGGTCGTTGTACTAGTTGTGGAAAGAAATCAACAGTCGGACCGACGCTAACAAAAATATCTCCTAAATGTCACTTGACGCAGGATGTGGTACGACCACCGCCACGTGTCAACCACAACCACAAATGTTAACAACTTTGTAAACTTAACCCTAAGAACATTCATTGCACAATTTTCATCTTATAAAAGAACATAAACAAAATCATGCGACGATTTACCTAGTAATGTAACAAATAAATATGTTGTTCCAAACTTTTGAAAGGTTACCTTGCTCAATGGTCAAGATGGTCAAGGATCAGAGCTTTAAGTTGTGATAAACAAGATAATAGGAAGAAGATCAAAGCTTCAAAATCAAGTGTGAAGATCAAGAGAAAGAAAGTAGAAGAAGAAGATGATGAACAGAGGTGCAGAAGTTATGGAGAAGAACATTTGCAGGAAAACTAAAAGGACAATGATTAGAAAGATGTTGTTTTCATTTATTATTTAAAAATAGAAATAGTTAGATGGATAGTCATGAAGACATAACCACCATTGTATCTCAAAAGGAACACAAAAAGGCGTGAAAAGATCGAAGAAGCGCTAGCCATGTTTGATATGGTTTATGAATCGTTTTACCAAGAGAACAGAGTGAAGCAAAAGAGTGAATGACATAAAGAAAATACAACAAAGTGTCTCGCTATGGCCATAGCGAGGTGCTTCGAATCATTGCTCCAACATAACTTGCACCGGCTTGAGATATGAGTTTAATTAGCTTTAATCTCTCTGATCCATGGTATCCACTAACCTTAGCGACAACGAGATCCATAATTCGAACAAGGAGCTAAACGATATTCTAATATTAGACGTTAGGGTTTGATAAACACAAAACTTATTATTAAAAAGAAAAACAAAACAAAATTGAAACCCTAAATCGTACCATGATATAAACAGAGGCCTCTTAGGAGTGTCATGGAGGAAGGTCATCGGTTGACTGTCGCCGAAGATGCGCAGAGCTTAGCGGGAAGGTTGAAATTTGAATGATGTCCGTGCGGGGTGTATTG
This sequence comes from Ambrosia x helenae, assembly GCA_030844895.1. Taxonomy (NCBI): domain Eukaryota; kingdom Viridiplantae; phylum Streptophyta; class Magnoliopsida; order Asterales; family Asteraceae; genus Ambrosia; species Ambrosia x helenae. The sequence goes on from JAUTDX010000365.1 coordinate 144,912, forward strand.
GTGGTAGCAATAATTGTAAAGTGAACGGTGCTGAGATTTGGTGTTGAACATTGTTGGTTTTACTGTTTGGATCTTGTTGGTGAAATATGCCATGAAGTTTCCTGTCACTATAATTGAAAAGAGATAGCACAAGTCCTTCTTTAATGTTCTTTATATATGAATAGTGACCCACTTCAAAGCGCATCGCTATGGCCATAGTAAGGCTCAAATAACATAGGCAAGTCCTCATCTGATCCACAAAACAAAACCATCGTCTTGAAGGTGTGTGTTGTATGTATAGAATGGTGAATGATTGTAGTGTGTTAGGTATACGATGGAAGGGTTTGAAAGGAGATGAATTTGGGTTCAAGGGTTTGAAAGGAGAATCCTTTGGACTCCAAAGATATTTGCATGCGGTAATACCTAAAATAGTGAGGATTCACGTAAAGGAGAAGCATTTGGGTTCAACATGTTTCACAGTGCAAAGGTTTATGAAAATTACAAGAGCGAGGATTCACGTAAAGGAGAAGCATTTGGGTTCAAGGGTTTGAAAGGAGAAGCCTTTTGACTCCAATTGTCAAATTGCTCAAAATAAATTTTGTAATTGATAATTGATTTAGAAAATCTATAGCCTAATATAAATTTAAAATCAACTCTTGGAAAATAAGCCCAAATATACATTAACCTTTAAAAAGCCTAAGGGTAATAAAATTAGGGTTAATATTGTTTCTTCCAATAGCCACTGTCACCTTCCTTCTACATCAGAAATTTTAAGTTTCCAATAAACATATAAAAGCAATAGGTTCGATCTTTCTACACCCCATTTCGTTTCCCTTTTTTTCCGATGGATCTGAACAATAGCTTTTGATCTATGGCTTTGGTTATGGGTTACATATTTAAATCGGACCTTTACCAATGGTGTTACGAACAACAAAATAACAACAATCTCATCACCTATCTTCACAAGTCATGCGGAAATTAAACATCAATCTCACCGCCATGCCTCAAATGAATTTTGTTTGGATTGGAAACAACTTAAAACACTTAAAAATGAATTAATTTTTTTAATCAATCAAAACCATTTAAAATGAATTAAAACCAATTATTTTTTTTTCAAAAAAAGCCTAAAGCGCCTCGCAATGGCCAAAGCGAGGCGCTTCAAAGGCCAGATTGGACTCGAAGCGGCTCGCTATGGCCATAGTGAGGCGCTTTAGGCTTTTTAAAAAAACATTGTTTTAATTCATTTCAAATATTTTTTATTGATTAAAAATACTTTTTAATTCATTTTTAAGTAGTTGTTTTCAATCCAAAAAAATTCATTTGAGGCGTTTCGGTTCGTTTATTGCTCATTTGTGGTTTTCGGTAGAAACATCCGAGTTTGAACAACTTTCATAAATCATTGTACGTGGTACACGGACTATACAGTCGATACCCTTTTTTTCGAAATACAAATTTTGCATGTCTAATCGATATCTTGGACTCTCGGATTCTGTTTGACGCATTTCTGTTCGTTTAATTGATCGGATGTGTCTTCTGAAAACCACCAACGAGCACCGCTTGAGATATGAGTTTGATTAGCTTAAATCTGTCTGAAAAGGAACACAAAAGTTGTGAAAAGATAAAAAATATCGAAAATATATTCTCAAACAACTCTTTATCAATACAATTTTTTAATATTTTTATAAATTTTACATATCTAATCTATATCTTGTACTTCCGGATTTACATTGGGGTTGAGCTTCGGCTTTGGCGTTGGTCACACCCCTTTAAATTTTATGCTCACGTAGAGACGATCATAATGTCCTTCTTGTTCCGGATCAAAGATTCTTCTCCACACCGTTTCGTTATGCCGTAACTCGAGTAGCATTTGTCTCCAGATAAACGGATACATATTTTCATCCACCCCTTTAAGTATGCACAATTATGGCCAACTAATGACCCAAGACATTCCAGATTTCATCAATGGTGGGAATGATCAAAACCAGATTCAAAATCTGGTTAATGCTCAAAAAAGTCAACCTTTGCTGACTCCTAGAAGTCTTGAAGTCTAAATGTCTTTTACAAGATACTTGAAACAAGGTATGGATATGAAGAACATGAAATGAGATGATACTTGAAACAACGATTCAAATTCTGGTTATCTCTGTTGTGCAGTACTTCCGTGATAGATATAACATTTAGCGATCGTTAGGTTATGTGCGGGATATGATTTCGTACAAGATTCCGATACCAAAAACATTCCAATGTTGGTGCGCAGAGCTTAGAGGGAAGACTGAAATTTTGAATGATGTTTGGCAGTTTTTATATGGTTTTTATTTGTCGGTTTCCTAACAATTGTTCATTTATGGAAAGTATTTGTTAGAGACACTAACCCATGGAATGTATAGATGATTAACCATGTGGAAGAATGTATACATCCATACTTGAACAGTTGTAAGGAATTTTTTGAGAATATATTTTCTGATCAAAGATCCTTAACTGAACAGTTATTTGGAATGTTCGTGATCATTACAGAAGAATGTTGTATGTTGTATCTATCATGCAGGAAAGTTGAGGGTGAATTGATTTTTATTAATCAATTAAAACCAGTTAAAATGAATTAAAACAAATTATTTTTTTTAATCATGACAGAAGTCGTTTCAGTTTCTAGTGGTAACGTTTGGTTCGAAAAGTGGATCGGGTACGGAGGAACTTGTTGTCGGAGAGATATCTGTCAACGATGAAGGCAACCTGAAACGACTTATGATAATAGTTTTCCTGATGAAAGTAGGTTAGTGGACATAAACACCTGAACCAGCTGATGGTCAATGGCAAGGTAGGGTAGGGTAGGGTAGGTTAAGGTGTTGTGGTCCACCATCCTCAATGGAAAGTATTTGTCAGAGACAGTGACATTGAAGGTGCCAAACAGTGACGTTTTGCTTTATATATCTAACTCATATTTTATAACATAAGCAGAAAATAAGTACACCACATAAAACCTATATGTTTTTCTTTATATATTGCATGATGGCATCATAAGGTGTGGATTATCATAAGATTGATTTAGATTTGTAGCGACGACGTCTTGGCAGGAACTCTAAATTTGTAACACACAAAAATGAAAAACTAACACTAAGTGCCTCGCTATGGCCATAGCGAGGCGCTTAGGCTATCTTTTTCAGCCTAAGCCTCGCTATGGCCATCGCAAGGCGCGTCGAAGTACGATTGCAGTGCGATTGGACATAAAGTCTGACGATGTCGTGAAAAAGTTACCCTAAGCACCTCGCTATGCAGGGGCGAACCTACGGTTCCCGAGGGGGTTCCCAGGAACCCGTTCGGTTTAAAATTTTTAGTGTTATTATATATAGAAAATTCTGTAGGAACCCCTAAATATATTTAAAAGGAACCCTTGACTAAAACATGCAAGTGCTCCAATGGTTAGTCCATCCCTTTCTAACATTCGAATCCCATGTTCGACTATCGTCCCACCCTTCTTTTTATTATTATGTTTTTTTATAACAAAGTTAGGGTTTCAATGTTCACAACCCCTGAACTCTCCTTCTTCCTCACTCCTGTTCACCTCCACAGCCCCACTCATTTTGTCCCTCAACCTCTCCTCATCACTGCTGCCATTGCCCATCACCTCACCTCCTCACTTCCGCCAGCTTTCCTCCTCCTCATAGCATCGCCCTCCGCTTTTTCTCCTCCCACGGACGCCCCTCGCCCTTCGCCTCCTCATGTTTCACCGTCTCCCCCTTTAGACTCATCAAGGTAGTCTCAAATCTCAATGTCTCTTGTTCTTTAATTCTTATTAGACATTAGTTATTATGTTCTTGTTGTGTAACTTATTCTAATAGTTGTCTTTGAGTTATCATTTATCAATTAATCATCTATTCATGTTCTTGTGAGATATTGTGTTTGAGTTACAATTAGTCATGTTCAATTGTTCATGTTGTCTTTGAGTTATCAATTAATGATGTTATTGTTGAGTTGTTGTGTTTGAGTTATCAATTAGTCATGTTCTTGTTGTCTTTGAGCTATCAATTAATCATGTTCTTGTTGAGTTGTTGTGTTTGAGTTATCAATTAAATCATGTTCTTGTTGAGTTGTTATGCCTATGACCGTCACACTAATCCTCAACGCTTGTGTATAACAAAGAAAGTGTCATGTAAAAAGGCATCATTAATGAGTATATTCATGAATTATTATTGAGAAAAGGCACCAGACGAAAAGGCACCATTGTTATTTCTATGATTTTCTCAATAATATGAGAAAACAATTAGGGAAGAATAATATTAAAATAGTGGGATGTATTATAATTATTTGTGGATTTTTTGTGACTGTGATATTGTCTAGTGAAATAATCAATTGTTTTTCATTGCCAATAGTATCATCGTAAACAGAATGTGTCCACCAAACTTAACCTCTTCCATCAATGGTGCCATTTTCTCTGATTGTAAGTCCTACAAGTTTTGTATGTTAGTAATATACATTAAGGGTATGTTTGGCAAAACTAGCTGGTGGCTGGTAGCTGGAAGCTGGAAGCTGGTAGCTGCAAGCTGGTAGCTGGAAGCTGGTAGCTGGAAGCTTTTTAAATATATTTTGGTGTTTGGCAGAGTGGCTGGAGCTTTTAATAAAATGTATAAAATGACCAAAATAGGCATAATTAAAAGCTTGTAAGGAAAGTTTTTATTTTATATTTAAAATAGAATGGGTATTTGTGTCATTTACTCATTAAAAGCTTGTAGCTAGTAGGAGCTTTTTCTTAAACGCTAGTACTAGTAGCTTTTCACTGTAGAGCTTTTTCTCCAACCTAAAAGCTTCCAGCTCCTTCAACCAAACAAGGCTTTTAATTGAGTAGGAGCTTTTTCTTAAAAGCTTGAAGCTTGAAGCTCCTAAAAGCTCTTTGCCAAACATACCCTAAATGTAATTGATATTGTAGTCAATGTATAATATTCCCTCGTAACTAGGATTGGTAGTTTTCTAATATAGCTGATTGGTAGTTACCTAAGATAGCCAATGTAACCATTATATATTCTGTATTCTTCTCAATGAATGACATACGTTTGATTACATGGTATCAGAGCCATTGCTCTGGACCTAAACCCGCCACTGCTGTTCCTGACTTCGGTCTCCTGCAGCCTTTTGCCTTCGGGCCTTTTCTGTTCCTGTTTCTCTTTAATTTTGTTTGCTGTACCCCTTTTCTCACACATCAACATGTCCGATAAAGAACCAACAGCCGCCCACGCCACCGCTTCTTCCCACCCTCTCCACCCTGTTTACTCTGTCAATAATATCCAACAAAAAATTCGCACCCTCGACGGGGAGAAGGTTTCCTACTCCTCGTGGGTTAACCTGTTTCATCTCCATGCTACCGCTTATCGTGTCCTCGACCACATTGACAACACACACACCACCCGCTGCCGATGACCCCTCCTTCTCTTCCTGGTCGGAAATCGATGCTGTGGTCCTTCAATGGATCTACGGCACGATGTCCGACGACCTTTATCTGAAAATCCAACAGCCCGGTTCCACGGCTCGTCAAGCGTGGCTCCGGCTAGAAAACCACTTCCTGAATAACAAAGATGCTAGGGCTGCAATCCTTGAAGAAGATTTCACCAACTTAACCCTTCAATCTTGCACTTCCCTTGAAGCCTATTTTCAGCGATTGAAGGAAATCGCCGACCAACTGGCCGCCGTAGACTGCCCTGTCCCTGAGAAGTGGCTCGTTCTGAAACTGCTCTGGGTCTACCGTCGGAGTTCGACATGACAGGGGCTTTGATTGTTCAGCGTTTGCCCTCCTGGGCCGATGCGTGTGACATGCTACTCCGGGAATAGAGCCGACAACGGGCTCGATCTGCTGCGTCTCCGCCTATTGTGGTCGCCGCTGTGGATTCTGCCCCACCGGCTCCTCCAGCCCCTCCCCATCACGAATCTCGGGACACTCGTGACAACCGGGAGCGTGACAATCGGTCTCGCCGTGGCAGCTCCTTCCGACGAGGTTCCTCTAGAGGCAGGGGGCAATATTATTCTCGCAACCAACCACCTACCTCGTTTCCACCAGCTGGTCCGTTTGGGTTTTATGGGTCTCCACAGTGGATGGTGCCTCCTTGTCCTTTTCCTACCCAAGGCCCTTGGATAAGCCCTTGGTCTTACATGGGGCAACCCCCTTCTAATTCTCAGCCGCAGCAGCATCAACCGAGCCCATCACAGCAGCCTTCTCATTCTTCGGCCCAAGCCCACCTGACTGAATTGGACCCCATGCAGCCCACTGACTTGGCCCAAGCCTTTGCAGCACTAGGTATGGAACAACCTCAGGACGTTTGGAATATGGACACGGGGGCCACTTCTCACATCACACCAGAGCAAGGTAATATCTCTACCCTTTCTACGTTTAATTGAATAGCGTCCGTATTAGTTGGTAATGGCCACCGTATTCCAGTTCTCGGATCCGGACACACCACCTTACCTTCACCATCCCGCCCTTTTAAACTAAATGACATCCTTTACAATCCAAACTTTATTAAAAACCTAATCTCGGTCCGTAAATTTACTAGAGATAATCTTGTTTCTGTCGAGTTTGACCCTTATGGTTTTTCTGTGAAGGACCTCAAGGATGACATGCTCCTGAGCCGCCACAACAGCTCTGGTGATCTATATCCTTTCACCACAAATGAATCCGTTGCTGCTTTTGTTGCCACCGCATCTTCCACTTTTTGGCACGATCGACTTGGACATCCTGGTCGACACGTGCTTGATTTAATTTCTTCAAAACGTTTAATTCCTTGTAATAAAGTAGATGCTTCTTTTGTTTGCCATGCGTGTCAATTGTCAAAACATAAGCGTCTACCATTTTCTGATTCTGTAACCAGTACTCATTTACCTTTTTCTATTGTGCATTGTGATCTTTGGACTTCACCTTTACTTAGCATTGCGGGTTATAAATATTATATGGTTTTGATTGATGATTAAACCCAATACACATGGACTTACCCACTAAAATATAAGTCCGGAGTTTTTACAAAATTCGTTAACTTTTATAACTTCGTAAAAACCCAATTTCACTTGTCCATCCCAAACCTTTCAATGTGACATGGGTGGCGAATTTAACAACAATAATTTTAAAAACTTCGCCACCTCACACGGCATGGAATTTCGATTCTCATGTCCCCACACGTCACAACAAAATGGTAAATCCGAGCGCATGATCCGTCGCCTAAACGACATCATGTTGTCCCTCTTGACCCACGCCTCTCTACCCTCTCGTTTTTGGGTAGAAGCCCTCCACACCGCATGTTATATTCATAACATTCTCCCGTCCAAAGTCATTCACAACCTCACCCCTATGGCCATGCTTTATAGACGCCACCCCTCCTATGACCATCTCCGTGTGTTTGGTTGCGCTTGCTATCCTAGCACAACTGACACCCGCCCCCCACAAACTTGACCACAAATCCACCCTTTGCGTTTTCCTAGGTTACCCCGCTAACTACCGGGGATACCGATGTCTTGAGCTTTCCATGGGAAAAGTAATTTTCTCCCGACACGTCATCTTTGACGAGCTCAAATTCCCATTTCACTCACCGACCACACCGCCCCCTACCCACTCTTTCCTTCATCCACCACCATCAGACTCTACATTCTTTCCCACAGCCTTCCCACCCAATGTCCCCTCTCCGCCAAACAACCACACCTCACAAGCACCATCCCATACCCAACCCACAAACAACTCGGCCCAATCCCCTCAACAACCCACGAATCACTTGGCCCACTCCACTCCTTCCCAGCCTTTCACACGCCCGGCCCACTCCATCCCTTCATCTCCCCACTCGGCCCAGTCCACTACATCACTTCCAAACCCCCCGACCACAAAAAACCTAACCCTCCATCCCCACCTCATGGCCCACCTCCAGCCCACCCTATGATTACTCGTGCCCGTGCGGGTATAACCAAACCTCGCATCCTTCTCAACCTAACTGCCGTGACCTCACCCACCCCGTCGCCTTTACCAAAATCCCACCTTTCCGCCCTGTCCGATCCGAACTGGAAACAGGCTATGGCCGCTGAATACAAAGCACTATTAGATAATAAAACGTGGGAGTTGGTACCAAGGCCTACCGATGCTCCGGTTATTCGATGTATGTGGTTATACAAACATAAATTTCATGCAGACGGGACTTTAGAGCGCCATAAAGCGCGCCTTGTGGTAAATGGCAAAAGTCAAACAGTGGGAATTGATTGTGATGAGACGTTTAGCCCCGTGGTTAAACCAACCACCATTCGCACCGTCCTCAGCTTGGCAGCCTCTCGACATTGGCCAATCCATCAACTTGACGTGAAAAATGCTTTTCTTCACGGGACCCTCAATGAGACAGTCTATATGCATCAACCCCCGGGATTCGTGGACTCCTCCAATCCCCGCTTTGTGTGCAAACTAAACAAATCTCTATATGGTCTCAAACAAGCCCCGCGTGCGTGGTATCAACGCTTTGCCACCTTCATCCTTACATGCGGTTTTAGTGGTAGCACTTGTGACACCTCCTTGTTTATTTATCAACGGGGCACTGAGATGGATTACTTATTATTGTACGTTGATGACATCATCCTTACCGCCTCATCACCCAGTCTTCTATAGCACTTTATTCGGGTCCTCTCCAATGAGTTTGCAATGACTGATCTTGGTGCTCTTCACCATTTCCTTGACATTAAGGTTACCCGTCAGAATCATGGTCTCTTTCTATCCCAATCCGCATACGCCTTGGACATCTTAAAACGAGCCAACATGACGGAATGTAAGCCTTGCACAACCCCTGTGGAGATCGGCTCCAAGTTACGTGCAGACTCTGGTCGACCAGTTACCGATGGCACGCTTTACCGCAGCCTCGCGGGCGCCTTACAGTACCTTACCATTACTCGGCCTGACCTCTCTTACGCGGTTCAACAGGTCTGTCTTTTCATGCATGACCCCCGCGAGACGCATTTTTCGTTCCTCAAACGCATACTTTGGTATGTTAAAGGGACCATTGACTTCGGTCTTCGCATCTCTCCCTCCAGCTCCACGTCACTTACTGCATACTCCGATGCAGACTGGGGGGGTTGCCCGGACTCACGTAGGTCCACTTCTGGATACTGTGTCTACCTGGGGGAAACTTGATTTCTTGGAGTTCTAAACGCCAACCCACGATTTCTAGATCTAGTGCTGAAGCCGAGTATCGTGGGGTGGCTAATGCCGTTGCGGAAACTTCTTGGATACGAAATCTTTTACTTGAGCTTGGGGTCGCCACCAAACAGGCAACTATTGTTTATTGTGATAACATCTCCGCTGTTTACTTAACTCAGAACCCGGTCCAGCATCAACGCACCAAACAACTGGAAGGCCAAGAGCTAACTACCGAGACTTTGGACTATCCGTGGAGTTGGATATTCATTTTGTTCGAGACAAAGTTCGCATTGGCGATGTTCGTGTTCTTCATGTTCCAGCTGACTACCAATACGCGGATATTTTTACTAAAGGTCTTCCAAAGCACCTCTTCACTCGATTTCGTGTCAGCTTGTGCCTTCGACAGGCTACGGCTCAAACTGCGGGGGCCTGTTAGTAATATACATTAAATGTAATTGATATTGTAGTCAATGTATAATATTCCCTTATAACTAGGATTGGTAGTTTCCTAAGATAGCTGATTGGTAGTTACCTAAGATAGCCAATGTAACCATTATATATTCTGTATTCTTCTCAATGAATGACATACGTTTGATTACATTGTAAACTCAAGCCATTGTAGGAGACCTTTACCCCATGCTTTTGCATTTGTTGGAGCTATGATTTTACAGTCATGCTGCAATAGGTTATGCATTTCTTTAATATCTTTTACATACATCGACATACCATTTTATTTGACTCTTTAACTTGTTTAAAATGCCCTTAATCAATCTAATTCATAAGACTTGAGTTATAAATTAACCATGTTCTTGTTGAGTTATTGTGTTTGAATAGTGTTGAAATTTATTATTTAGTGTTAATTTTTAATATGTTGAAAACTTTAATTTGGTATCTAAGTAGTATGCAGACAAATATTTCAACTTTCTATCAGACAACGACCGTCAAACCTTGAGTCATCTTCAATAAGTAACCCCGTGAAAATAGATTTGGAAATTCAAGGCTTGAAAACCGTTTTAGCGAGGTAATCACTAACTTGCTTACATATATTCTATTGTATTTTTATTATGTGATGAACTTTACCCGAACCGTCAAACCGACCCGACTTTTATTATGTTCGGTCATATGGAATTGGAGCATAAAAAAAGGAACCCCCTAAAAAAATTCCTAGATCCACCACTGTCGCTATGACCATAGAGAGGCGCTTTAGAGGGGATGAAAATAGAAGCCAGGGGTTTTATTGTCACCACCCTTAATTAATAGATTAAAACACCTTTAACCAACTGTTATCAACTTACAAGAAGGTGGGAGGGTGTAACATTTTAGGTAAATTTCACATTGTTATATTCTTTTATGTCCACAGAAGAGATACACAACCATAAGAAATGTGATACTTCAAATATCACTAATGCGTTTTAGGCTTAATGGTAGTGAATAAGATTAGAACTCAACAGTTAAGTACGTGTACTCAAGTGGGAGTTGTAACCCGATGGATGACCACTTGGGAAGTCTCCAAACGAGCAACTAAAACAAATCCATGAGCTAGATGTTGACAAAACGAACAATATTAGTTGTACATGAGACCAGATGTTACAGATGGTGTTAGAGGCATTCATGTTTTGTTAATGATAGTAGGGCAAACCTTATCAAGAACGATGTGTCCCAAAGGGGTGCTAGTAACACCTTAGGCAAGTCTCACGTCATTTTGTGTTATTTATCCACATTAGATGATATACTTGCCCATAATGAATATCTAGCCTCAAATATCACAAACTCATTTTAGGTTTAACGGTGGTTGATGAGAAGAAAACTCTACAATTAAGTGTGCTTAAGTGTAACTAGTACCAGGATGAGTGACCTAATCGAACTCTTTACCCGAGGAAATAAATACAAATCCGTAAGCTCCACATAGGCAAAGCAGACAGTATTGCTAGTCACACGGGAGTGTTATTTCACACACGACATGATTTTCAAATTTGCTTTGATGCTTTTTAGTTTGTAATCACTTTATCTATACTACTATATAATAGGTGCTGGACAGCTAAAGTTGTCATTACATATTTATATATAAGGGCAAATCCGTAATTCAATTAAAATGACAAGACAAATTTAACACAACAATTAAATTCTATTGATTAATACTTGATGTTTAAAGAAAAATGCAAAAAAAAAAGAAATAAATAAATGGTTATTTATACAAGAATTAAATTCTATTTATTAATACTTGAAGTTTAAGAAAAAGGCAAAAACATTTATACATCTTGTCTACAATAAATTAACCTTAAATAAACTCACATGTTCATTATGTAATTCTTGGAATTAGCCGACGGAGATTGACAAACACCTACGAAGAAGGCATTTTATCCATCATGCTTTCAAGTAACAGCATAATATATTTTTTTTTTACCAATAATAGAGGATAAATTTGATCAAGTTATAGGTTGGTTTGAATCTCTATAATATAACAGGTAAAAGTAATAAGTGGAATATGGATGTTTAGCGTGATTGTTTCGGGTTATTCAGGTTATTTAATTTAAGTTTGGATTCAAATCGAGCTAAATAATTATACGGCCCTGCCGCAATGTACAGGTTCATGCTATATACAAACGAGTCAATGAGTCATACGCGTATCCTTTACATTTTACATAACTATAAATGATTTCGTATAGGCTAATACTATTTTCTTGATTATCTCAACAATACCTACACATGCATGCACACTATGAGTGGGTGTCGTCGAAACTGGAAGAGCATAGCAGCCCCTTTTTGCTTACCTCCTTTTTCTCCCAAGAGCTGCTAACCCCAAACTCCCAACATCTCACGTCTCTCCTCTTTATTTCCTTCTGTATATATATATATATTCTAATAATTAATATGGATCACTAAATAATTGGCTTCTCCTTACGTCACTATCGGTTTAATATAAACAAATAGCCAGATTTTCTACCCGTCCTATGTACTACTTTCTTTTAATTAAATTAATACATATTAGTGATACTTCATGCATGTGCTCTGTGGCGGGCATTTGATTTTTCTCAGTTTCATTAGAACTAGTACTTGATATAGTTTACGATAAGAAATTTGAATACAACTCCATTTCTTTTAAAATTTATGTCGGAATACCCTTGTGTAGTAAGTTTCTTTAAACATTTAGCGAATGCAATAAATTAGAGAAAAACCAAATTAATAAATGTAAAGGTGTAAATCAATAATTAAACTACTAACATTTCACACCCTTTCCAATATGATTTTTTTTTCACGAGAATAGGTTTTTTTAATGTTTGGATATCTCTTAACTTGTCGTTCGAATTTTAGTTTGGGTCTGAATTATAAAAAAAATAATGATATCCTGCCATTACAACGGGTAAAATTTCAGCTATAACAAGGTTTTTGAGGTTAATAATGGAAATAGGTATTCAATTGTTCAATAACCACTTAAAAATTAGAAAAAAGTGAACTATTTAATCGATTTCAATATTCTTTATTTTGTTATTTTTTTTTCTCAAATGCAACATGCATGTATAGGTTGATTTCTTTTAAATCAGTTAAAAAAAAGTATACGGTATGCGTCCAAAATCCTATAAAAGTCGATGTAAAAAAACAAAATACACGTTAAATATAAAAAAATGAAAAAGGTTGTGGGGTCAGTTGACTATCTAGTCTCCACCATCTATATGTGTATATATAGGTGTATGTTGTTTATTGCAAACCGTGTGTCTCAGTTTTTTCAGCACATCGAATACAATCATACAAACCAACAGACAAACTCAACCAAAGGTTTTTGTTTCCTAACAAAATTAAACAAATGGCGACCTCCGTCGAAAAACGCCAGTTCCTTCATGAACCCGGTCTATCCGCAACCGCTGTGGTCCGTCCCTACAGTCCTAACCACCAGCGTGTCGCTAGGCGAGAAGTTATCACACGTAAAAAGGTTGTGTTGGACATGTATGATCACGATACTAGTGATGATGATGAAGATGAGTTTGACTACAGTGATGCTATTAAAAAGTCCAATTCCGACCTCGAAAGCTCGGTTTTTTGACCCACGAGATGCGGGTACTGGCTGATCAATGGATCGAGCGGAACCCATCGATGGTTCGGCTAACGGGAAAGCACCCGTTCAACTCCGAACCACCTTTGACTAAACTCATGCAGCATGGGTTTTATTACCCCTGCCCAACTCCACTATGTCCGTAACCACGGTGCTGTTCCCAATGCCACCTGGGAAACCTGGACAGTGGAGATCTGTGGTCTGGTGAAACGTCCAGCACGTTTCACCATGCCACAGCTTGTCACAGAGTTTCCCAGTAGAGAGTTCCCAGCGACATTAGTTTGCGCTGGGAACAGGCGTAAGGAACAGAACCTGACAAAACAAACCATAGGGTTAAACTGGGGTGCGGGAGGGGTATCAACCTCGGTTTGGAGAGGGATGCCATTGGTCCATATTTTAAAAAGATGTGGGATTTATAGTCGCAAGAAAGGCGCGATGAAGGTGTGCTTTGAAGGAGCCGAGGATCTCCCTGGAGGCGGTGGTTCTAAATACGGTACTAGCATAAGCAGTGAGATAGCAATGGATCCAGCTAGAGATATTATATTGGCTTACATGCAAAATGGGGAAAAGTTGTTGCCTGATCATGGATTTCCGGTGAGGATGATCATACCGGGATTCATCGGTGGTAGGATGGTTAAGTGGGTGAAACGTATTATAGTAACTACGCAGAGTCAGAGAGGTTATTATCACTACAAAGATAACCGTGTTTTTTCCATCTCACGTAGACGCAGAGCTAGCCAACTCTGAAGGTAATCTGTCGGTGTCACGGTGATACTTTTTTTTCTAATAGTATCCTTGTACATATCGTGAACACTTTCATGTCAACATGTTATTTTTTAGATATTATTTGGTTTTAACGAACAAACGTATCCAGTAAAATTTGGTGCATGTCTTTTGTTTTATAAACAATTATCCATGTTTGTGTAGGTTGGTGGTATAAGCCAGAGTACATGATCAACGAGCTTAACATAAATTCTGTGATTACAACACCCTGCCATCAGGAGATTTTGCCCATTAATTCATGGACAACTCAGAGGCCTTACACCATGAGGGGCTTTGCTTATTCAGGTATCAATTTACTTCTCTCTTTACTGTTTTCAATTAATAATTAAATTGATTAATTTATTAAAATCTACATGTTAATTTTAAGATATCTTCATAAATCATAATCATATAAAGTTCTTAGCTTTTTAGGATTTAAAATGAGTAGAGCCAAGCCAAAATAAGTTAGATAAAATTAAAGATGAACTCATTTAAGTTTAAAGGCTTGAAAAATCGTTTTTGTAATCAATTTATGCGCTCAAACTTAATGTCCAGATGTATTTTTTTTAATACAAATGTTGTATCTTGTATGATATGATATATTTTAAAAATTTTACTATAAGTGTATACATGGTAATACTTATTATCTAATTATATTGTATATATATTATATGTATTATAATAGTAGAGTAAAGATCAAATACATATAGTTTTTTTTGTAAGAACTGTGAGAATCAAAGGGGTAAAAAAAAATTATTATTTTTTTTAGAATTTTTTTTTCCCATGTGCTTAAACATTCTTTCTAGATGAATAATACAAAAAAAAAATTTAAAAAAAAATTTTTTTAGTGTAATTACGTCATTAAGATAAATACATTAGTTTACACTAGAGTAATTATGTAATTACTCTACACGTAATTACTCTACACCAATTTTTTTTTTTTTTTTAGTTTTCAATACTATAATACATGTTTAACAATATGGGGAAAAAAATTTTAAAAAAAAAATTTAAAAAAAATACCCTCCTTTGATTCTCACAGTTCTTACCAAAAAAATTATTTGTACCCGATCTTTCCTCGTATTATAATAGTATTACGTAATATATAAATAATAACTCATTTAGTCTCACCAATCTAATCATGCATGATTAATGTATTACACTTGTTATCGAAATTGTTTATTATAGCATTATTAGTTTTTAATTTATTTTTAGTTATCGCATTAAATAGGTTTGAATTTCATTGTTTTACTTAGAAAATATCTTGGTTTGTGAATTATTATTTTATTTAAGTTGCAAATTGTTTTGGAACAAAAGAGGTCAAGAGAATATTATAGCGTTCGGTCGCTGTTTTAGAAGTCAAGCCTCATTATGAAATACTTAAAGAATACTTTGACTTAATTAATTAATCACCGTGGTAGTGATATTTGCAGAATTAATGATCGTCCATCTCTAATATTTAAAATAGTTTAAAAGGTAAATAAAAATATATTTGATGGTGTGGTGCGGTGTATTGGTGTTTAAGATTCGATGAACGACCTTTTAACCATAGCTTTTGACCGTTTTTTTAATTTCTTTTGCGACATGAACATAATGTTAGCTACTTAGCTACGATACCTTTTAGTGCATTCATAAACTTTTTTTTAATTGCAAACGCATATTTCTACAATCAACTTATCAAATTCTGAAATCTAATTATTGTTCATTTTATGATATTTAAGCCTGTATCATTTTTTGTTTGAACGGTAAACTTCATTAAAAAAAACCAAAACCGGCCGCCCCACAAGCCTATATCACTTTAGCGAAGCTAAACACATGAAATCGCTAGGTCAATTGTAAATTCGTTTAATCATATGAAAATGGCGTGTTAGTTTAATTTCATTTTATTGATAACGGATCTAAGAAACTCTACATTAAAAATAAAATTTTTATAATTTTAATAATTAATTTTATTAACTATAAAAAAAAAATTTTGTTATATTTAATCATCTACTTAAAACTAGACAAGATGGTTTGTTAAATTTACAATCTCAAAGGGTTGATGGTCAATGCAAAAAGTTGAAATACTTATTGAAACACAAGTGATGTAGTTATTTGTTAACGCTAAATCAAATAAAATATATTAATTATCATATTAAATGGTGTAGGGGGTGGGAAGAAAGTGACACGTGTAGAGGTAACATTGGATGGAGGAGACACGTGGAGCGTATGTAACCTGGACCATAAGGAGAAACCAAACAAGTATGGCAAATACTGGTGCTGGTGCTTTGGTCATTGGAGGTTGAGGTTCTAGACCTTCTTGGTGCCAAAGAGATTGCGGTTCGAGCCTGGGATGAGACCCTCAACACCCAACCAGAGAAGCTCATTTGGAATCTCATGGTAAGATAAATCATTTTTATAACAAAGTAGTTAAGTGCGCTATTGGATTTTAATAACACAAACTCTGAGTCATTGGTCGGTTATAATTATCTAGACTGATAGTTTTATAAACCACTCGCACTTAAATTCACTTTCATTGTCAGGGACAACCTCCCTCGCATAATTATCATAGATTTACAATGATGATTGGATAAAAATCAAGTGTACATCGAGTCAAAATCTATGATTATTATGAGAGTAGATTTCTTTTTTGCTAACGAAAGTCAACATTATGAGTGTAATTAGTTAAATTATCAAGGTAAATTATTAGGGCCAATGAGACAAATATAAATCCAATTCACCTAGTTTTATTCAATTATGTGATTTTGAGTATATATGATATGATATGATATGATATGACAGGGCATGATGAACAATTGTTGGTTTCGAGTGAAAACAAACATGTGCAACCCGCACAAAGGTGAGATCGTGATCGTTTTCGAGCACCCAACTCAACCCGGAAACCAGTCCGGCGGATGGATGGCTCGTGAGAAGCACCTAGAGATATCATCCGAGTCAGCAAACCCATCCCTCAAGAAGAGTGTTTCATCTCTTTCATGAACACCACAACTTTAACCTACTCAATGTCCGAGGTCAAGAAACACAACTCAGCTGACTCCGCTTGGATCGTGTCCATGGTCACATCTACGACTGCACCACCTTCCTCAAAGACCACCCTGGTGGCACTGATAGCATCCTCATCAATGCCGGAACAATTGCACCGAAGATTTGATGCAATCCATTCCGACAAAGCCAAAAAGCTCTTGGAAGAGTACCGAGTCGGTGAACTCATAGCCGGAGGTACAATTCCGACTCGGCTACATCATCACCAAACAACTCAGTTCATAGTGCCACTAACTACAACCCACCACAAACTTAACCACCATCAAAGAAATTGCTCCCATAAACTAAACCAAACATAGCCTTAAATTCCACGTCAAAAGATCCCATGCAAGCTAATCTCCAAACATCAGTCTCACACGACGTGAGACTATTCCGGTTCGCCCTACCCCAAACCGATCAAGTCCTTGGGTTACCCGTAGGTAAACACATCTTTCTATTCTGCATGCATTGATGACAAGCTATGCATGAGAGCATACACACCAACTAGCACCATTGATGAAGTCGGATACTTCGAGTTATTAGTCAAAATCTACTTCAAAGACATCGAACCAAGGTTCCCAAAAGGCGGGCTCATGTCGCAGTACCCTCGAGTCATTGCCACTTGGCTCTTCGCTCGACATTAAGGGTCCATTAGGGTCACATTGAGTACATGGGTAAGGGGACATTTTCGGTGCATGGTAAGCAAAAAGTTTGCTGCTAACTTAGCCATGTTCGCGGGTGGGACGGGGATACGCCGATTTATCAAGTGATGCAACAATTTTGAAGGATCCAGAAGATAAAACAAAGATGTATGTTGTGTATGCAAACCGTACGGAAGATGATATACTGTTGAGGAAGAGCTTGATGCATGGGCTCAAAAGTATGAAGATAGGGTGAAAGTGTGGTATGTTGTTGGAAAATCTGTTAGAGAAGGATGGAAATATAGTGAAGGGCATATCAATGAGGATATTATGAGAGCACATGCTCCTGAAGCTTCTAAAGATACATTGGCTTTGGCTTGTGGGCCACCATCCATGATTCAGTTTGCTATAAGTCCTAACTTGGAGAAGATGGGTTTATGATATCAAGGACTCTTTGCTTGTGTTTTTAGGTGTAATTGAGGTAATGACAAGGTTGTTGTCATAATTGAGCTTACGGGTTTGAGTGATGAAAATAACCAGGTTTAGAATTATGCCCAAGATGGTAACTGTAATGGGAGTGGGTTAGATTTGATTATCAATAAAGTCATCTATGTAAATACTTGCTATATGTAGTCAACTATGTACTCTTCCAAGATCTTATTAATAGAAAGTTATAAGAAATTCAAGCTTGTTTTCAATTGAATGGTTTATAATAAGAACTCTTGCGGATGTTTAATAACCTCTTATTATTTTATTAAGAGACCATCTTTGAACAGACAATATTTGATGCGTTTGGTACACTGGAATGACACATTTTTTTTAAAAATAAACTCATTCGAAACGAAACGACCCGTAGACCGGGTGGCCACTACCACAAGGCTACATAATTAAAAGAATAAAAAATTACACCAATTTTCCCAATACAAGTTCTAAACTTTGACATATTCTTGAGCCATAAATACCCCTACCGACTTTAACTCTTCAATAATGTCCATAATACGAGGTCGCTTATTCAAAAAATCTCTGTCATTCCTGGATTTCTAAAGACACCAACACCCGGTTATAATAATCCCATGAACAAGGCTTTTTTCCGGATCTTTAAGTCCCACATTCTCATAGGTCTCCATCAAGTCATGAAATGAAAAGGCGAAAATATGAGGAACACGGACACCATGTATCGATGTGCTGCCATAAAACCGCCAAAAAACAAGCCACTAGTAAACAAGTGCTCCACAGTCTCTTAACTAATCGCCACACAATGAGCAGTTAACATCATCTACTATGTCGTTTCTATGTCTTAACGCCACTGCTGTAGGAGGCCTCCCTAGCCCCACTCTCCATCCGACTTGCTTACCCAACTCCAACTGTCTCTCGTGTTTGAGAAGGTAAGCTAGTTGATGTGTTGCAAAACATATCTCTTTGCTGTGTATACATATATAGAGAAAGTTTACGATACAAAAATATATAGCGTACAAAACGTAAGAAGGAATGATATTCGGACACGTGGAAGCGGTTACCAAATTACCTCGTATTTTAATTTTCTAGAAGGTGAGGGTATTATAGACTTTTATCTTTTTATGTTCTTTATTTTTACTCTTCTCCAAAATCAAAAGACGGAAAACCCTAACACCATGATCATTCTATAATTTCTGGTTGAGTATTTGCCTAACTCGATCGATCAGTTATTTCGTACAAATTATAATCGATAATCGATTTATTCAGTTTAATCATTTTTTTACTAGTTTTTATTAATTCTTTTCTTTTTCTCCACATTTTTTCAGATTTTAACTTTTTCAGAATTTGCATTGACAATTTAGAATGAAGAAGCTGATGTTACAGTCAAGCCAAAAGCTAACGAAGATGAAGATTACATCTCTTGGATGATAGTTGTTGGGTTTTATGTTTGATTTTGAAGTCACGTAATTGTGTTTTTAAAATTAACTTTTGTACATATGTAGTTGTGTGTTATGTTTTGATATAGGTGATTTATATTTCAAACCAGTAGTTGCGTATTATTTATTTCTATCATTTTGTTTTTATATATAGTTGTTTTTTTTACAATTTGCGTCTGAAGTTGTATGTATTTGCGTTTTTAGACTGAAGACTATTAAACCTTTTTTTAAGAATATTTTTTTTGTAGATATGTTACTTGCGTGTAAATTTTATTTATACTCCTTTTATATATATTTTTATATTTATGAAACATAGGTTTTCATTCAAAAACACCATATTACAAGAAAAATTTGATTTAAACTATTTATTAGATAAATAAGATTGAAAAAATATTTATGGAGAATATTAATATACTTTTAATTTTTGCACCTGCGTGTAAGTCGGTTCTGCAAAAATATAGTTGTAATTTTTGCACCTTGCGTGTAAGTTGCTTATGCATTTGCGTTTAATAATTTCCATAATAATTTATAATTGTGTTTTATTAATAATAGTAGTTGCGTCCTTTTTTTAGCAAAAATGTTTGTATTTGTCTTTGTTTTGTTTTATCTCATAAGTTGCGTTTAAATTGTTTGTGATTTGCGTTTAATTTTTTTGTTTTCACAACACTTTTATATAAGTTATTTCAAATTGATCATAAAGCATGCCAAAAAACATAAATATTAATATTACTAAGAAAGTTGTTCCATTACATTATAACTAAAAGTAAACAGTTAAAAAAACTTAAACAAAACTAAGGAGAGAAATTAGTCATATCCTCATGAAGAACCTCCATATACTCTGGGTCCTCCAATGTGTACTCATCAAGGTCTCCTTCTTCCTCTTCGTAGTCTGATTCTGGGTCCATACCAGACCATAATTCAACCTGTGCTCTGACCATCGACACAAGTTTTGAACCAAACTCTGAACCAGTTTGGTTTATCAGTGGCTTCTCAAACAGGTTTTTAAGAAAACCCATATCAGTAGAGAAAGATATCTCCTTAGGATGGAATTCTTCAACTCTCCTATCATCAAAAGTTACATCCACCTCAAATCTTTGCTTCAAAAAATTCCCATCTTCTCACTCCCCCAGCTCACAATGTTTTAAACATCTTCTTCAACACATCAAAAAGTTTGTCCACCTGTGTTGAATGGCTTAGATGTGGAATACCTAAAGCCAACATTTTTTAGTACATGCTTGCTACAATTTCGTAGCACACTTTCTTTATATTTGTAAACAAGTCTTTCGTTATTACTCATGAGCAGATTGAATTTTCCCTTCTCATACACCATTTACTTAGGTTATGTTGGCTGCCAGTTTTGTTAGATTTTGAAGTGAGTTTAGATTTTTGGGGGTTTTTAAGAGAGAATGAAGGTGTAGAGGTGCCCTAAAATGTTTACAATTTATGTTATTTTATAGTGTTTAGTTTCTATAGTACATAAAGGATTTTTGCCGTTTCAAAAAATTAATTTTATAATTTCAACAGTCTTCAGTTTCATCATGACTATCCACATTTCTCTTTTTTTTTTGTCAGTTGTGAAATGACATGTATTTGACGGTCTATGGTAATTTTGTCATTTTTAAACCGTCACTTTTTATAATATATTAATTTATGCTTACTTTTTTTTACAAACTTTTATATTTTTCAAACGTAATTTACATTTTTAATATTATATTAAATGTAATTTTTAATGTGTGTTTTTTTATAAAAATCAACTTGCGTTTTAGATTATGTTAAAGTTATAACTTGCGTTTAAAAAAAATAAGTTTCCTTTTAATGTGAACACTTTTTTTGTTTAATAATTTTGTATTATTAGCGTTTTATTATTAATAAAAGTTGGTAATTTCACTATTTGCGTTTGAAGTTGAATGTATTTGCGTTTTATAGATTGATGAACTAAAACACAATTTCTACAACAATCATTGAACATTCTGTCTATATAACAAAGAATATTCAAAATATGAACAAAAACTCTGAAAAAACATCAACCATGCAAATTTTTATATAATTTTAATTGAAAAAATTATGTTTTTTTTTAAGTTAGTATCTTTTTTTTATAAAGTGTTGTGATAATATAATATAACCTGCGTTTTAAGTTACAATAGTTTTATAAAGTTATCATTTTTTGAACAATTTGTTTAACATTTGCGTTTAATTAAATACCATTTGCGTATTAAAAAAAGACCCAATTTACATAACAAATGTTAAACATATATAAATGACAATAGATAAAAATGTATCTTGTTCAAACAAAAGAAAAATGTATGTTGTTTTTCATTCTTCTTTTTCTTCTTGTCACCAAGGATAAGATCATCTTGTCTTTCTTGCAGTTTTCCTTGATATTTTCGAGCACTTTTTTCTTCTGGCGAATTTGTCAAATTTCTCTGCCATTTGTAGAATCTTGTCCCTTTCTATGTTGTATTCATTAAGGATAATCTTTCCGCAGTATTTACGCCTCAATCCTTTAATTTGCTTATCTTGCTCAGCCCCTTCTTCTTTAAAACCAGATGACCATTTTTGTTCTCCTTTGTATGTTTCCATGTGTCGCATTACAAAACACACCGCAGTCGACATCGTTGTTTGTTGTTCTCCACTCCATTGCCCTGCGCTCTATTTTTGATTTTTCCAGTTTGGGGAATTCTGTTGTTTTCTGGGCATGCGTTGGTCAGGAAGGTGCATAATAGTTTACGCTGCAAATAATTTGAATAATATATCAGTGAATTTTTAAGAATAATCACAGTTGTTTTAAAAATTTTACGATTTGTTTTTTACCAGTTTCTCCTGGCACTCTTCTGTATTTTTGATGGTTTGACCTCCAACTGCTGAGTTGTCATTAGCTCAATGGTTAAATCGTTCAGATTGACGCATACCATGTAGAAATGTCGGTTTATCAGCAGTGGGCAGATGATTATATCAACTTCTCTATTTTCTTACATCTTCACTATCCATTATGGCTAGGACATTACCGGAGAAAATATCATCGATTATTTATTCATGATATTTTACTTGCATAAGTCATAATATTTCTCGCTGGTATAGTATTTCTCGGGCTGCATGTTTTCAATAAATCAAAACAGTGTGTTTAAATACACAATACTTGCGTTTGTTTGTTAATATTAATTGCGTTTAATTACATCATTTAGTCTATAAGTTGCGTTTTAACAATAATAATACCTGCGTCTAAATAAAAAAAAACATACCAAGGTTTGTGTGTTGAGGAACAACCTATGAAAGCATAGAGCTTTAGAGCTTTTCCCTTATATTTACTTCCTCATAATTCAAAATCTCTGCCCATGTGTCAACTACACCTTGGTGTAGCCATATCTCATCGAACAAACTTTCCATCCTTACCTTTGGTGCATCCAACCATATCGACTTGTATACATGAGCGCTGCATTTTTTAGAATAAACAGTCAAATAAGATCATTTAAGATGCAACAAAATATTTTTATACTATTTTTTTCAACTTACAAACG